>OX401409.1:24321345-24392678 GCA_947846245.1 Cerastoderma edule | reverse complement strand
GATATACGTTTTTCCTTTTTATTTCCTGTATGTTGAAAACATTCACACGCATATTATATTTGGGGTATTCCATGCCTACACGATTTCGATGATTCATCCACGCTTGACCAGTCCTTGTAGGCAGGGAAGCTTGGGGTCTTTCACCATATTTGATTAGCAGAGTATCAAAATGTTATTGAAATGCGAATTAGGCGATATAAAACCATATGAACCGCTCAAAAACAACTAAAGACGAGTATTTCGTACCACAATTTCTCTTGTAGGATTTTAACGAAGGTGACAATGTACCAAAATAAAATAAACATGTAACCTAGATTTGACTTGAACCATGACTCTGCAAACAGTGCGAATTATCTAACGCGAAAGTCATCTGACGGGCTGACATATCAAGTAGTGCCTTGTATATATCAGGTCCCCTAAAGTTGTGTCGGGTCACACGATCACATGCCAAGATGAAACAATCTGCAAAACTGGTTATAATGAAAGTACCACTGCTTGTCACGGATTTATTTCAATAATTTAAAAGAAAGATGTAAGATCCTATTCGACGCGAATAGTAGAAAAAGAAAAGATTAACTTCAATTAATATAATTATATGATTTGTCTAGACCGCTCTCTGCGTAGAAGCATGACGCGTTTTCCAGCATTATGACTTGGTTATTAGTCTTCAGAATTGATTTGGTTGAAAACGGAAGTTTTGACAACACGTGCAACCCCTTCCCCACCTCTTTCCCTTTTTCTCCTGGCCATTCTGTCACACGGCTCAGTTCGTCATTAATATAACACCGCCTACTTAGAGTAATACTGAAGCAAACTCGTTTAGTCTACTGGGATAATTAGGTTTGTAGGCGTTAATGGAAGCGTTTTACGTTTACGTATTGAATATATTTCTTTAATAGGAAAGTAACTGCTGTTTTAAATAGAAATTATTGCACTACTGATCAATGTCTCACTTTATCATATATATGAAAATAGAAAATCCCACCACTGTTAACATGTTTAATACATAGTTTGTGTAGAAATGGGATACTGTAAACATTCACACAATGGTTAAAGGCTCATATGGCATATGTTTCACATCTTCCATAGGGTCCCCTTTTTTCCTGAAAGCCTTTGACATAACACAATTCCTGCGTCTCAGAATATTCATGAAATCATTTGATGATTCAAAAAAAAGGAGTTTGTGACATTTTCTTATAATTATGACCACCATGTCATATTAAGAGTTTAAACATAAGAAAGTCTAAGCGTGAGTTCACATAAGGATGGAGTGCTAGACACAAGCAATTCCTCTGTCTCTAGTAAATGTTTATTCTCAAAGTGAATGACACATTGTAACAATCTTGGAAATCATGAATAGGTGAACAAGCGAAATATCACAGCAATATCACTGTCAGATTTGTGAAATCGACGCAAAATCCTTGTTGAAACCAATCAGAAACCAGTAATTAATTATCCAACCTATTTCGTGTACTTTCCGTGTGTTTCTTATTGAGAGCTGTCTCTCTGAATTCGTCAGCGGTCAAGGGTTAGGATCAAACTCCGAACATAAGTGGTAGTGGGAGTACCAACATCGAGTGTAGTGACTAACGACTTCTCGAGTAATTATCACGTTGTGTTAAATTGGTACGATGGATTAGTTTTTAACGCAGTTTTAACAGTATTTCAGGAATACTGCGGCGGTCAGCCGCACTACTCCATACTCCTGGGATATACCCATCAGCATGTCAATGTATTACTTTAACCCTTTACCAAACGCTAAATTTTCGACTGTTCCTAATTGAAAGTGTTTGCAGGAGACTTTTCAAAATGTGATGAAATTGGGAAATAATCTTCTGAAAGGTCAGAAATATTGTGGGGAAAGGAGCAATTGCTCTTCACGAGCAATTTCTCCTTTTCCCACAATGTTTTCCAGAGTAGTCTGCAACAAAATGGTTAAATGTCGTTATTGTTCGGTAATGGGTAAAAGCGTTTGACTGCTTTTATTCTAGAATAGTATGTCGCAATAGACGAATAAATCATGTCTCATTGGCTTCATTCAGTATTGCAAAGCCGGCTCATGAACTTAGGTCCACTGTGTTTCAAGTCAGACATGTTACCCACTGAGCTCACAAACTGTTATGTTCACTGTAAAGTAGCTTTAGGTTCTGGCTCATGCGTTTACCCCGCATCCCTAGTGCGGGATATAGGCATGGGCCGGGACCCATGCTAACTGTAAAGCTACTGTCTAGTTGGGGAAAGCTTCACAGCTGGTCAAAAGCAAACGTCGAATAAACGCAGTGACTTATATTGTTATTAAAGATACTTTTTCACAGATATGAGGAAATTTAGAAGTTAATAACAAATCTTAAAAACTGCACAACACTTGCTTTATTATATCATAAGCACTGAACAATAGTTATTTGCAGTAAAATTAAATCGTTTTTAATTCTTTAAAGTGTGTATACATAGAGAATAGATGGTTGGTGTCGTGAATCGGAAATGTTATCGGGCAAGGCGTAGGAATATTATCCGGTGAGCCGAAGGCGAAACGGATAATATTCCGATGCCGAGCCCGATAACTCTTCCCATTCAAAGACACCAACCATCTATTATATTTATCCTGTTACCTTCATTTATTATTTCAAACAAATAATATACAAATAAAACACGAGAAAGAAGGAAAAAATATGTAGAGAATGATGTAAACATGACGTCATTTCGTTCTTATGACGTCATGATTTGTCGCGTGGATGTATTAGATGGTTAGTGCCGGATATCACAAATGTTATACGGCACCTAGTTATCCGTCCCAAAATGACACTAGTGACAGGATAAAGTGAATTAGCATGTACTTTGATCCTAAAGCCTGACATTGCTTTTGAGGTTTAACTCAAGTAAACTGCATATACATTAGAAAAAATTGACTCTTCTTAAATTTATTTTTCTTTCAATGGTTGCTTTCAACTGTTTATCATTTAACAATACGAACACTGAACTGTTTCAATGACATTTTATTTGACTTTCAGAATTTCTCTTCCTTTAATAAAGACCTTTAAAGTATACTGATGACCGTATAACAATGTTAATTTTAGACTTGCCAACAAAAATGTTTATTTGTTTTGCATATTGATTCTGTAATGTAATGTAAATATGTTATGGAATTTATCACATCAATATCATTATACTCTTTTCATAGAACTTGGACAAGACATCGATGATGGAGGTAAAACGCTCAGTCTCTCTCTTCTTCTCCTATACACATATTCAAACGTTCGACATCTGAACCATTTCTTCTGTTAGGAATCGATTTATGGAATGAATTGTCCATGGAAAAGTGTCCTATATAACTAGGATTTAGTAAGAGATCTTCGTAAACTATTCACAAACGTGATAAAAACTCCAAGGTCTTGCGCTGAAGTTTGTTTATGGTATTTTGTATTTAACCTCATAACTCTCTTGACCTCATGCATATATGTAACTTTATAGCTCTTAATTCTTCTGTTTTGCAAAACTTGGTCAATTAAGTTCAAACAGTATATCTGTTTTGTATAGAAGGTATACGTCAGTAGAGAAAGTTAATCTATCAAATTCCTAAAACTGAAAGGGACATCCATTTTGATAAGTGCAACTGATTTGATTTGTACTGTAAGAATCATGATAAAAGGGTGTCGCCTGCTGCTACTGTACAAAGTTGGCAACAAGAAAAATAATAACAGTTGAAATTCAGCCAACCAGTTAAACACCAATTGAAGATGCATTTCGAGTTTAAATTCTTGTTTAAATTGACACTACAAACAATCTGATAGATTTTCAGCAGTCGACACATAGAGAAAAGATGGTTGGTGTCGTGAATCGGAAATGTTATCGGGCAAGGCGTAGGAATATTATCCGGTGAGCCGAAGGCGAAACGGATAATATTCCGATGCCGAGCCCGATAACTTTTCCTATTCAAAGACACCAATCATCTATTCTATTTATCCTGTTACCTTTATCTATTCTTTCAAACAAACAAAATGTAAATAAAACACGAGAAAAACGGAAAAAATAAGTAGAGAATGCTGTAAACATGACGTCATATCGTTCTTATGACGTCATGATTAGTCGCGTGCATGTATTATATGGTTAGTGCCGGATATCACAAATGTTATACGGCACCTAGTTATCTGTCCCGAAATGGCACTAGTGACAGGATAAAAGCGGTTATGTTGGTATAGATATTCCATGAAAACGACAGAATACGTTTACATTTCTGGCTTCAAGGTTCTTAAGTTCATACATATAGTTTTCACATAGCTCATGCAAGCACAAAATAAATCGCCACAAATACAGGACATTTATATATGTCATATACACTTTAGACACATGACGTTTAACCCTTTCCCAAACGCCAAATTTTCGACTGTCCCAAATTGAAAGAGTTTGAAGACGACAATTCAAAATGAGATGAAATTGAAAAATAATTTTCTGAAAGGGTAGAAACATTGCGGAAAAGGGAGAAATTGCTCGTCACGAGAAATTTCTTCCTTTCCCACAAATGTTTTCCAGAGTCGTCAGCAACAAACTGGTAAAAGGTCGTTTTTGTTTGGTAAAGGGTTAAGCGTTTTACTCTTCTTTGTTTCTTTTAAAGAGGTTTCTCTATACTTCCTTTTCGTCTTTCGTTTGTTTAACATCTCACCGTCGTCATATATAATTTAATTTCTGTTACAAGTTACTGTATACTGTCGACCATGGCTTTTCAATATTGCAAATTGATACACAGATCTTGCTAAAAGTATTGTCATATTACTCTCCAACTATCACAATAATATGCAAAAGTTTGTCTACCATTTATTTTTCTAACAACACACTGTATGGTATTTATTAAATAGCATCGTATGTGGAGGTTGTCAACGTAATATCTGGGCAAGTATCATTCTTTCATTTAGTCTTAGTTTTTCTTACACACCGCACTAATGACAATGTTATCAAATTAACAAACTCTCACATTGTCTTTGTTAAACAAACAATAAAGAATAAAGTGTAGATAACACTTTTTCTTAAATTGGGGTTCTTTACACGGGGAAGTCTTCCGTGTTAATATGTTGTTCACATGTTTATGTGTATATACATGGTTGTTTTTGTTGGTACCTCTTTTGTTCTTTGATAACTGTACACTGTAAACAAACCTATATCTTATATGAGATGAAATAATGTATCTCAAAACAGGAAAGCTTCATATATTTTCTACTTTCTTAGCAATGAACAACTAAGAATATATTATATTTGGCCTACCTTGCTTTTGACTTGTTTTTCTAATTTAAATGATATATGCCTGTACTTGTGGGCATGTAGCCTTTTTACCATAATCAATTATCAATCTATATCTATCTATCTATGTATTTGAATAAGCTCTTTATCATAATGAACTCTTCTGCTGATCCATTTTTAATTTTTGTCATGTACAATTTTGTTTTTGCTATATAACATGTTATGCTTATTATGCAATAAAATATAGTTATAGTTATAGCTATAGTTAAAGTTTTGTCACCACGTACAGATTGATGCAGAAAGTAAGTCAATGACTTTTGTAATTGCCCAAGAAGATGCATGTATCGCTTACGTGTGCGTTCTCGACATTGTAAACTCACATTTGAGTCGAACAGGTCATCTGTCGTATCCGAACAATTTCACATCTGTGCACCAATGTCTGCTGATGAATTGGTACTTTCTCTTTCTTCATATTCAAACACAACGTAACCATTGTAACAAACTAAAAATCGCTCGTTTGAAATCCTAAGAACCAGGAGCATACAAATGAAGTAATATGAAGGAATAACTCAACACGTACTGTAGAACGGAAATTGGGATTCAGTCCAGATTCCTTGAAATAGAAAGATATGATATCGCTAGTTGCATTTGATTCACAAGTTTTCTTTTTAAAACTCAGACTATTTTTGGACTGGTACCGATAGGAAATTTATCATTCGTTAAGGAAGCTTGCTATATAATTTTTCAATATGATAAGTTTTCGCAAATAGCTGTACAGAGATAAACCGTCATGTAATTTCGCCCCTGTAACGAAATTGGACGTTGATGCTTTTCATTTATCATGATTGTCACATTTTTGCCACGGTTGGAAATGATTCAAGGCACTGTCTATTTTTGACACCTTTCGGATGTATTAAATTTTATTAAATTGATAATTGGGTTTTGGTATGTTCTTGGTCAACAAACTTGTCACGTGATGGTCTAGGATGACATGTGACATTGTCGCTAAGAAACGGCGTGATCAAATGAAGACATGTGAAGGGGTAACATAACACATATTATATTACGATATTGGGGAATTTTTGCATATTCCTTGAACTAGATAGCTATGATATCGCAAGTTGCATTTGATCCCCGAGTTTTCTTTTAAAGCTCAAATTATTTTTGGACTAGAATGGATAACGTAGGAAGTTTATCATTCTGTAAGGAAGCTAACTGAACAACTTGATATGATAAGTATTCGTGAATAAATTTTCAGGGATAAACCGTGACCGAATTTAGGAAAATTACACTTTGATTCATACTCCATTATTACCGTCATATTGAGCCCTAGTCTAGTACTGGAAGAGCAAGGAAAGCCGTTACATAATTAAAAAAGGTTGATACGGCGTGTACCCATACAGCCAAACAAATAACATTACTGAAACAGTTGAGCATAATGCAAAGTACTGTCTACTTTTGACAACTCTTGGATGTATCAAGTCTTATCATAATTAATATTTGGGTTTTATAATGATAAAATGATATTCGAAGTTGCTAGGTCAACAAACCTGTCAAGTGCTGGTGTGCGCTATCACATGATACTGTCGCCTGTCCGTTGCATGAAGACCATTGACTTTCAATCAATACAGTGAAATGAATTGTAAAACAGCACAGTACATTGATAAATCATAGGGCTTTCAATGGGGCTGTTTTTCACATACAAAGTGATGTAATCTGTTGAGAGTGTATAACTCAGGTAAAAAAGTGACAAGTTGATTGATACAGTCTGCTCAAGCTGGGAGTTGGAGGTGCGGCATCGAAAAGTAGTCCCCGGAATTCCAAACGTTCCTTCAGTTAAGGTTTGAATGTGAAAAGTCAGTAGATGCAATGTTTAAACGTATCAGAACTGGCAACTAATGCAGAAAAAAATGTATCCCTTAGTGTTCGATGTCAACGCTAAATGATATTGCCTTGACAAAACATCAGTAGTAAATCCTTGTTTCATGTATATGAATTTCAAGAATTGGTTGTGTTATTGGCCTACATATCAAATGCTAAACATGCCACAAAGGAGGGCAAATACAACTCGTCAATTGTTAAAGGCGAAACGGTTTCTTATGTAGACAGGCTGGGGCCGGGTGATTTATTGTAAAAAACAATAACGGGTAAAGATACATTTTACAAAGAATCATTATCTTATGAATGGTGAAAGTAATGAGGAGAATGATTGTGGAATTATCTCTTTATCTCTTACACTTGCTTATGGGGCCGTTTGTTCAGTGTGTGTGACATACTGGGTTCATAATTAGAAAAAAAGTAAATTCTGAAAGAAGTATTTCATTCTTGCTTTAAGTTTTATTGAACTCATTTCTATGGGCATATCTTATAACTATCACATCGCCTATCTAGACATGTTTATGTACGTTCACGAATAGGTCAGCTGTCTAAAGAAGTATCGCACATCGTTCTGCCAAAGCCATTCATGGTGTCTTTGTTAAACAATGTTTACTATGATTTTAACAAAAATCTTATTCCCCTCCATATACAAACAAGCTTTAAATTCGATCATTCGGACTAAGCGGCTGCAGAAGTAGTCCGAATGATCCAGACGTAGATAGTTCATTCTACAGTTACAGCTTGGATCATCCGAAATACTGCAGAAGTTGTTTTCCGTTCTATTGTGCGCTCCTAGAAATCTCGCGTTATCTCGTCAAGTAAAAGCTCTCGTGTTATCTTCTCTACGTTTTCGTTCGGTAGCCGATATAGCGCGTGTGTCAGAGTGCCTGTGCTTCCTATCAACAAGCAGAAGCGCTTCATCAATGCTAGCATTGATAAGATAAAACATCCCCCACCCAGACTATTTATGCGAAATTTGAACTCGACCCAGGGATATTAGAGCTATCTTGTGAGCATACCCTTTTCTATCGCGCGTCTAATGTACCGTTATCAGCCAAACTGTGTTTTCCTCTGTATTCTACTGTTTAACTTCCGTATTTCTATACGAAAGTTTTCGATGTAAAGTATTGAGGTGTGAAACATTAGCCTGGATCAGGTTGTCAGCTCTTTGCAAGTTGATCCTGTTCGGCATTTAACGTAGAAACCAGTGTTACGGATTGTTTGCATGATAATGTGATAACAAATCACACTCGAACATATGTCCCCGTTTACATGGTTAACGTTTAACCCTTTCCCAAACAATAACGACGTTTAACCAGTTTGTTGCAGACGACGTTGGAAAGCATTGTGGGAAAATAAGAAATTGCTCTTAAGGAGCAATTTTTCCTTTTCCCACACTGTTTGTTTTGTCCTATCAGAAGATTTGTTTTCAATTTCATCACATGTTGAAATGTCGTCTGCAAACTTTTACAAATTGGGACAGCCGAAAATTGGGCATTTGGTTAAGGGTTAAGTTACGTTTATTGACATCCAAACCCATGGGAAATTCGATCCCCACCCCTTAAGAATTGTAGAACAGCAATCGGATACCCACTTCCCGTCACCCGGGAGCACCCGAAAACATCGCGCTATTTCCCGCGGGCTTCTTGTACGGACCATATTTCCAGTCTCAAGTCAGCCAAACATCTGTCCAAAATGTCACTCATTATAAAGTCAAAGGTAACAATAACAGGAGCGCTTATGTATACAGTGTGTTTTCGCTGCGGTTTAACGAAAACATGATACCCCATTCGTTTGTAATGAGAAATATACGAATATTTATATATGAATATACGATATTTTTGTTAAACAATGATAATTCGTCTTTTAGCGGGGAATACTGAATGATAAAACGATTTTTATTTTGTTTAAGAATGACAACTCGTCTTACTGCCGCGAATACTGATTGATAAAACGTTCTTAAAGCAGACAACCCGTAGATGCGTTACTCGCTACACATTTGAGGGAAGTCTTGTATCTGTTTAATCAAAGTTTAGTTTACCCTGCATCATAATGAAACAGATAGGTCCCTTTGGGATTTACTAAACAGTTAAAATGAACAAGTTAGTAAATGACTGTGAGGTAAAGCAGGGAAAGGACCTCTGTGGGTTAGTGGTTAGAATACAGAACTTGAAATCACATGGCGCCTCTCCGCGTGTTTCGAATCCCGATGAGGGATATAGAATTGCATGCGAGTTAGTTACCAAACTGACTGATAGAATGCCAATGGGTCTTACCTGTTTGACCAGCACTGATGGGCAGTCGAGTATGGCGTCTTCCTCCTAAGAGACGGGCATCGCAATAACGTTAAAATAATGCTGACACGCGGTAAAAGCCATATCAAAAGAAGAAAACAGGATGCACGAAGTCCCGTGCTTTATCGTCTGAAGTAGAAAGATTTTGCACGTCGGAAAATGAACCGATGATAGGAAGTATTTCCTCTGATTGAAAAGCATTGATTGGTTGAAGAGAAGTGTTGAACGAGTCTTGCTTTAATGTTTCGATAGTCATATTGACCAGCAAAATGGTCGGCGATCTCTTGCTAAGAAGAATGACACTGACGCTTATGAGACACAAGTACTTGTATCTAAATTTAAGAAAATTGGAAGACTGCTCAAATCCATTATTAACCAAATAATTGGAATCGGTTCATAAGAGTACGTCGATAGAGACACATTTCGTGTTATTTGATTCAGAGCTTTATTTTCTTCTCATTCTCATGTTCTGTAAGGTTTCATCGAATAGGGGTTCTAAAATAATCTTCGGATCTGTGTTACGCAAGCGTTGTATTTCTTCTGACCAATGCACTCAAACTGGTAATATATCACTAAGAGCAGGTTCTCACGATGTTAAAGCATAGTGTAAAATGAAAACGTGTCATGGTTCAGTAACATTTCGGTCTTGGATAAGCTCGCAAAGTTTGACAATATGTCCGTAAGTCATGCGGCACCATCTACAAACATTGAGAGCGATATAAAGTCCGATATATTGAAGGTACTACATCAAATGGGAAACACCATTTCGTATCGTCTATCTATCTTTCTTGTTTGAGTTTGAGAGTCATAAATCTGACAATAGGCAAACAAGGTATGCTGTATATTGTTTGCCTAACTGTATTTTTCCATGATACCAGTACTGTTACCCATAGCATTGTGATTTTTTGTAAATGTTTGTGCTCGCAGTTGTACGTTAGACAAGAAAAACTACAATACACACACAACATCTGCGAATGGAATGCACATTCGTTGCATTCACTGCATGTCAGTAGATACCGTTAACATCTGGTGTGGTTGGTACAGGTAACAATCATACGGGTCCATGTTGTTACCTGATTGAATACACTCTCTCTCTCGAAACCCTTTATCAAACGCCAAGTTTTCTGCTCTTTCAATTTGGGACAGTTGAAAATTTGGCGTTTGGTAAAGGGTTACTTGTCCGGTGATTCCCGGCCAACGTCCTTTTATAGAACGGGCTAATGAACGATTATCGAGTCATTTATCACAACATTGGGCATACGAATGTCCGGTCTTTATTGGCCCATGAAAAGTGTGGTTATAGATTACACACGTTTATCCGTATCCAAATTTCTCGATGACAGGTTGTGCTTTTGGACAGTCTGTGGTGAATATCATATGTTCTAGCGGTCAGTGTACACCAAGAGATGAACTGATAGCCTCTAGATTGGTACTACGTATTGTTTAAACAGTCATTAAAGCAGGCAATGCTAACCATATTAATTAAAAATAGTGTTTTCCGTCTATACCCTCTAAATACCTTCACTTATATATATGCAGATGATACCATTTTGAACCAATTCCCGGGATACCCTACATATACTTATTTCCCGAATCTAAACTCGAATGAGCCCCAAATACATTTTAGCCTGTAAATAATTCAATATGCGTGTTTCCACATCCTCATAATGCGCGCTAAATTACCCTAGCTGTCGGTGCACATGATAACACCATTCATTCATTCAGAACGTGTCTTATTACGACATTGAACCACGGTATTATTGAACAAAGACTGTCATTCGCGTTTCTTTCCTATTTCTTAAAGGTCTGGTTAAATCGGATACCTACACACAAAGCCCAACGTGGTTCGTTTGGTTAGTCTATCGATCTGTGGTTCATATGTGGCTCAAACAATCTAGCCATTCAACCATTGACTCATACTTTAATCTTAACGTCGTTTTTAATAAATTCTATAACAGTGAGGCAAATATAGAGCATTATATTAGTCACATGTAGTCAAACCAGGTTCATTCCACAGGGATGACACTAACGTATATGATCTCGAACGACGCTTGTTGATAAATTACTCTGGCATGAACTCGTTTCCATCCATTATGTTTGTAACCGTATAAAGTTAACGTATTGTCTTATCATCGTGAACTACTGATAGAACAGTACCGTGACGATCATTCGCTTCCATCTCATTGCAGACCATGTATTTACTCGGCCTTGGCTGAAGTAATATCTCCTTTTGTCATGAAGTTAAACAGGAAATGCCAATATTCAAAAACAGTAAGAACAGTTTGATCTTCCACAGGTTTTACGTGTGTCTTACTTTTGAAATAAATCATTATTTGATAAGCAAGAAACAAAAACGCTTAGAAAAAACGAGCTTGTGATTAAAAATAATAGATTCCAGGAAAATTGTCCCTTTTTGGGATACTTGAAACAAGTACACTTTGAAATAACAAACTTGTATGTAAAAGTTGATATGTACCCCAAAATTGCACTTTATTGAGTTGAGAGCACACTTTACTGCAATAGTTGTACGAGAAGGGATAATTTATTATACAAGCGAATACATAGACACATTTGCTATATAAGTTCTTTTTGTAAAACTCTTACACTTCATGGCAATTAGGATCACTAGTTTTGCAATCACCCCGACTTATACGGGCTAATAACAGACAATCTGGTGGTGTGCTTATCTCACTTCATTCAAAATGAACGATATGTTACATTTTTTTTAAAGAACTAATCACGTAACATGCTGAATAATTCGGACATTCCTGTCACCCACAAGCTAGGAAGTTTCCCATTAAGCTACTGGTTGTTTACAAGGATGTGATCAATTCATCAACAATACCCCTGGTCACTTAGATGACCCCTCTTATCTAGCGGTCATTTCCGGACATAGTTTGATATTCAAGCCTCACTTGATCTACCTAAATGATGAATGCTTTCCTAAATATTTATGATATGTAATATTTTGTTAATGTTGGAACACATGGTGTTTGTTACATTACGTTCTGTTGCTATTTGTTTTGTTTCCTATACCCTATGAATCCATTAGTTTTACTTGTGTTTCATCAATGAATCGTAGGCATCAGTAGCATGAACAAGATCATCAAACTGATCTTAACAGCAGCATCATCGTCATCTCCATCGTTAATGTAATCTACAGCATTTTGTTAATACCCGTTACCATCATCAATTCCATTGTCATCACTTTAATTAAAGATATGAGTATTTGAAATATATGTTTTCATCATGATCATCGTAAACATCATCATTATTGTCATCACTACAATCAGAATTGCAATTGGCATTCGGTGAATTTATACCCAGATTAATCTCACGTTCTACTTGAATGCAAAGTGTGTCATGAGAAGTAAGCGCAAGTCAACAGGAAGTTAATACATAAGTGTTTGTTGATAAGCAGTTTCCATAGTTCATTCGTCGTCGAGTTTCAAAGAAACTACCGTTTATAATTAACACATCGTGGAAAACGGGTCTCTTGATTATATATCTTCGGGAAATGCCGCCTAGAATCAAATAACACACTTTGCAGTTAAAAACTTATAGACAGAAAGACCGACTTACACAGACTGTAATTTACACAAAAAGAAACCCATTGCATAAACATATGATAAGAAGCACTTATATATTCATGCTGTTCACACATTTACCCTTCTCTTCTGCACACTCACAGAAACACGTTCATGCTGTTCACACAGTTACCCTTCTCTTCTGCACACTCACAGAAACACGTTCATGCTGTTCACACATTTACCCTTCTCTTCTGCACTCTCACAGAAACACGTTCATGCTGTTCACATATTTACCCTTCTCTTCTGCACACTCACAGAAACACGTTCATGCTGTTCACACATTTACCCTTCTCTTCTGCACACTCACAGAAACACGTTCATGCTGTTCACACATTTTCTCTTCTGCACACTCACAGAAACACGTTCATGCTGTTCACACATTTACCCTTCTCTTCTGCACACTCACAGAAACACGTTCATGCTGTTCACACATTTACCCTTCTCTTCTGCACTCTCACAGAAACACGTTCATGCTGTTCACACATTTACCCTTCTCTTCTGCACACTCACAGAAACACGTTCATGCTGTTCACACATTTACCCTTCTCTTCTGCACTCTCACAGAAACACGTTCATGTTGTTCACACATTTACCCTTCTCTTCTGCACACTCACAGAAACACGTTCATGCTGTTCACACATTTACCCTTCTCTTCTGCACTCTCACAGAAACACGTTCATGCTGTTCACACATTTACCCTTCTCTTCTGCACTCTCACAGAAACACGTTCATGCTGTTCACATATTTACCCTTCTCTTCTGCACACTCACAGAAACACTTTCATGCTGTTCACACATTTACCCTTCTCTTCTGCACTCTCACAGAAACACGTTCATGCTGTTCACACATTTACCCTTCTCTCCTGCACTCTCACAGAAACACTTTCATGCTGTTCACACATTTACCCTTCTCTTCTGCACACTCACAGAAACACTTTTATCATGACAATGTAAACAATACGTTAATCATTTTGAACAATGTAAATACGACTTATATAGATCTATATGTTTCTAAGTGTTAAGTGAAAGGTCGATTCTTTAACCCATAAAATGCTGGGTAGTGTTCCAAAAAAAAAATAGATTTGTCTGTCGTCTGGTTTCCGAAACCTTAAGTTTCTGCATAAGTTTGACTTTACACGTTAATCCTTGAGTACAAGTTACGCAAATACTGAAAGCCTGAACGTTCGAATTATATAGGACTAGTTTTAGAAACCATAACGGAAGTTCGCAAAGTAAACATTCGGTGTCAGTACAAATAGTTGAGCCCTATTAAGTGTCATTTCGAGATTTTGATTAATGAGCGATATTTCACATGCATGTACTTGTATTTTGATTTGAGATTTACGCCGTTTTCTAAAGTATGTTGGACTATCTAAATAAGACAAAAATACTCTATGGTCATACATACATTATACAATGATGACTCCAATGAAGTTGATCAATTTCCTACATTAACAGTCTCTCTTTATAAACAATACCTATGGTGACTGTCGATTTAACCCATTACCCAACAATAACGACATTTGAACAGTGTGTTGCAGACGACTCTGGAAAAAATTGTAGGAAAAGGAGAATTTGCTCTTAACCGTTCAGAGCAAATTCTCCTTTTCCCAAAATGTTTACTGCCCTATCAGATGATTATTTTTAAATTTCATCACATATTAAATTGTCGGCTGCAAACTCTTTCAATATGGGACAGTCGAAAATTTGGCGTTTGGAAAAGGGTTAAGGCCTCTTTTTACTATAACAAAAATATTCAAAATTACCAATATTGTCATCTGTCACTATACTAAGGTTTTTATTCAATAAAACATACCAAATGAAATTGTCCCTACTCTATCATTGTCATTCATTGCTTCTTTTAATCTAGACAAGTAATTGAAATCGTATACGAGGTATAATTCCCTTCTAGGTTAGCAGTTATGTATTTTTCCCCTCAAATGTCCGACTTTTTTCTTACATTTTGCGACAATATTTCGAAAATACTTTGCCAAATAATAAGGGTGTACATCTCAATATTATCAAACAATGAACACGAAGCACAGGAACGGAATATTTGTGTCGATTACTGGATTAGAATAACTATTCGCTTTTCAATGCAAAAATGTCATTTGAACTTTCAGCTATGTCATTGATGGTATACGGACAATTGCCCCCCCGGACATTTGCCGCCGGACATTTGCCCCCCGGACATTTGCCCCCTTTTTGGTATAGGGCGGACATTTGCCCCCTCGCTCTAATGAGCAGGGCGGACATTTGCCCCCTCACTTTTTTTTAACTTGAAATTGAAATACTATTATAACTTGTCAATTTGGCTTAATTATGCCGATTGCACTTGGTCAATTATGATCATCCACCAGTGAAAAGGCGGTATACGTTCATAAGGTGATTCGACGTTAATTTGGCTATTTTAAGTTAAATTGGTTCTCTTGTTTTTTTTGGTTTGTCTTGATTAACAAATCGGATAAGTGTGATTTTCTTTGATCGGTAATAAGATTAAAGAAGATTGAAGATGTAGGTAATACCTTAATTGATTTAAACTTTAATTAAGTAATTATTATCAACCCCTAATTAGCCAAACTGGCTAATGGCAGGTGATCCTTTAAGAGATTTTTGATTTGTGGGTCATAAAACGCGCGACAATTTTCTTCAAAATTCATAAATCTGTCTTACACCATGGAGTTCATTACTAGTAAGAGATCTGCGCCAAAGCTGTGTTTTGAAGGTTTCACCTGTTCAAAGAAGAAAAATGTCCGGGATTCGTCATTGATATCTGGGATATGAGGATGCAGATTGTAGTTATTGCGCCATTTCAAGGTTATGGCAATCTTTTTCAGGCGACTATTAAAACATGTTGACGAGATGGCAATGCGCTTTGATATATACTCGTATTTAGGAATTAATAAAAGAAAAATTAAAAGAAAACTCTTGTTTTGTCATGGACGGATACTAAAGACGGATAGTATTTTAACATTTTGATATACACATTTCTTGAGAATGTTCAATGCTGTTTAACCTTATGAGAAGGAAAGTCTTTCTTGGTGTAGGAATATCCAAATAACATATAGATCTAAATCCCGACCACATATTTTGAAGTTCAGAATTAAACACAAATGTAAAAAAAAGTAATGCTTATCAATGTTATTCATCGGAAAACTGCTTCTAGTATCAGGAATAAGTAATGCCATCTATGCAATTAAAGAAATGTTTGCTCTTTTGTTCAAAAGAGCAACTTATTTAATCAAACACATTGGCCATAATTTGTGTCTTTGACCTAGAGAATTCCAGCAGGGTTGGAAAAATGATTGTAGCAAAGATCTAATTGATCTATCAAATATCTAACTTTAGTATAACCCGACTATATACACGTTGCACTCTGTGGATATAATAGTACCAATAAAGGCTGCTTATCTTTTTCGTCATATGACATAAAGGGTGGGACTTAAAAATCCATTAAAAAGAGCCGTGACGCAAAATGCAACTAATGACACACAGCTGGCTTACATTAGCAGTTTTCCCCGCTTCGAGTAGCGTCACGTGATAACGATAGGGATTAAACATGTATCGCACATGCTTGATCAGTCTGTGATAGGGACCTCCGAGTTGGAGCTATTACAGTTAGGCGTCAACTATCCTTACCTTTGTTTTATTTATTTGATAACAACTATAACAAGGGGTTTGGGTCTCATTGGCTGTCAAAGTATCTAGTACTTGTTAAGTAAAATATGATATAAGACTTTTCGGTTTGCTAGCGTGTACCTTTTTGAGTTTGCAGTGTTATTTTCGATATTTCCTTTTGGTTTGCTTCTGTGTGAAGGTATTTCACTATGGATACTAAATTGACCGATTGGCTTTTCGAAAAAAAGAAGAAAGAAAAGCACACTCATATCAGACCGTTTTTAATTGAAGTACGAGTATACCGAATTTCCAATGATGAGATTACAGAAAGCCCTCTTGAAAAATAGAGCACATTGGCGTAAAGGAAAACGCATCTCTTATGCACAATTCTCCACGTTAAAGTTGCCTTTTCATACGCAAGACCATTTCCTGGTCGAAACATAATAATGTCGAAACAAAACAGCGTTTGCAATATTGTAAAGTATTTAATGCAAAAATGGTGTAGAAGGTGTCAATCTATTTGTTTGTTTACAGACGGTTTATTCTGGATTACAAAAACGTTGAAACGCATTTAAATCGGAATACATATTTATTCACCGTAAACAGGATCTTGATACTTTAAAATAAACTTATTTTACATACGATTTTATTTAGAAGAGTCATCCTCAAGTGTGTTTCAAACAACAATAGAGATGTTATATAAGTTTTCTAAAAATTGAATTTCAACAACCATTTATCCTTACACTATTGGTGATCAAACAGCTTTAAAGTCTGCAGAGACAACGTCTGGCATTCAACAAGTGGTCAAGGGCAAACATTCCGAACAAAAGCCGCTTTTAAGATAAGGTTGTAGACTCTTTAATTAAACTTCTTGTTCGACATATATGTGATTTTTGATAGTTATGTTGGTCCGACAACAAGGAGTACCGACCCATCTTGGTTCTTCCACAAAGTGGTCTACTTTGCAATGGGTACTTGCTTCGATGCTAATGGCAATTTTAATATTATTTTTCATTTTACACCACCACTAGGTTGTAGGTATTTTATCTTAAAAGTGTTTGGAAGGATCATTGCCACAATCTAAAGCATTGCGTAATCTAATTACACTTTGAGCTTCTTTCATTCGGATTCCAATGTGCCACATGTGACATTTATTAGTCTGCGCTTTTCAATTAATTACACAGTAATGTATATACATCATTTTGTAATGGATTCTTGATATATAATACATGTTGTTTCTCTTTGAGACTAAGTCAAGTGGGTCACGCCTGACGTTTATACGAAGTTTTATTTATACTAGAGTGCTATATACATGTCAGTAACACTTTTTTGTTTTTTAAAGTAAGGTACCGTGACGCAAATGCTTAACATATGGCACTACGTTTGTGGACCATGTTTATCTTAACGCCGCCTCCTTCATACATTTGCACGCTTAGTACTTTACTCTTTAACATGTACGTTAAAGAGTAGAGTACTAAGCGGGCAAATCATTATAGTGTTAGTGTTTTGTATTGAAATATTTGAACTGCCCAATAACTTAATTCTTCTCGTAATCTTGATTGGAGGTAGTATTGAACATTTTTTCCTATGTGACATCTTTCATGAATACCAACATTACTGAATCAACGAATCAAACGAGCGAGACTCGATTTTTCTCCATTTCGTCAAAGGTCCATGTAATAAGTGTTGATAGTATCACCCAACGTATATGTTTTTTCACATTGCAAGTTTTAGGAACACGCTGTACGTAAAAGTGTCAGAAATGGGAATACTGCTAGTGAGTACTGGGTAGTTTTTTCAGTCCAATCATATCTTGCCATTTACAAAACCTTGTCTGAAAACAAAATGATCGTTTATCTTTTTCTAATTGAGGGAGATAAACGTGTACTATTTTTTCAGCAACGACATTTTGAGCAAACAAGGAAATGTTTTGCGAAATGTTTTAATAATACGGCAATGGGTCAAATGTCCATGTTGAGTATAATTCTAATGCTTATGCGGGGCCTCCGTGGCCTTGTGGTTAGAGTACAGAACTTGAAATCACATGGCCCCTCTCCGCGTGGGTTCAAATCCTGAGAGGGATATGGATTTTCATGAGAGGCAGTCTCCCGACTGACTTACGGAATGCCGATGGTTCTACCCACCTTGACCAGCCCTTGTGGGCAGTTGAGTATGGGGTCTTCCTCCATCATTTAGAGTCGGGTATCGCTACATAACTGAAATAATGTTGATGTGATGTAAAACCCATATGAAAAAAAGAAATGCTGATGCTTATCAAAAATCGGGGATTTATTGAGTGCCTTGATAGAAACACTAGGTTTATAAATAGTATCAAGTTGCTCTCGGACGAAATAGTCGACCCATTTCATATTCTGGGTACAAGACATTCATACCAATTTCAAACATTTAGCAGTCTGTATAAACGGTTAACCGAATCTTCCTCACAGTTGTTTCATATCTGCCCTACGCAGTCATGACAAGATATGAGAAGGGTAATACTTTATGTAGCTTTATACATATGTGATATCATGTTATTCGTAGAAGAAAATTTATCGTAAAAATATTAAGATTCCCACACTTTACGATAGTTCTTTTAACATATCAATGGACAACATTATTCCATTAAAGAACCAATGTTTAACGGACCATGTTTTAATCAATCACCAAAGTATCATAACTCTGTTTAACGACTTTATAGAAGTGTTATCGGTCTCACTGAATGTCAGTTCTGTTAAAAACTTCAACTTGAGGTTTCCTTTCAGACTTGCATCCTGTGATGATTTCAAAAAGCAAGTGTTGTATTATTTCAGATTTTGATTGTTTGTTGATAGTGGTCCGAGCCGAGAGTTTAACACATTACCATTAACGACACAAATTTCTTGCGACTTGCAGCAGACGACTCAAGTACAATGCCACAATGCTTTTTCCGCCTATTCACATATCACGATAGCAGAACTGAAAAGTGTTTCATATATTCATAAAGCTTCTCTAAAGTCGTCTGTTTCAAGTACAAAAAGTAGTTGTGTGCAGGTGGTAAAGAGTTAAATGGAGTGAAATCTATCCTTTTTGCCTTTGTTTAAGCCTTCACCCTTAGAATGCTAGTAATTTTCTAAAGATAGATTTTTGTACTATATTTACTCTCTGTTTTACAAATCTTGAAATATCTGCTTAATTTTGTTGAAGAAAGATATTCAGAGAAGCGAATGGGTTAGATCAAAGGCCAGCCACCAATTTACTTAGCGGCTGGCCTGGATCTAACCTGTTTGCGTAAGCACGAAGTCGGTTCCAACCCCATAAGGTTTGCTAACTATATTTGATATTTCGGAAGGTCTGCAAGAGAAAATACATTGCAGATACGTTTAACCCGTTTGCGTTAGCACGAAGTCGGTTCCAGCACTATAAGCCTTTATCTCAGCCAAGAGTCTTCCCGTTTTAGCTTCATTACCGACCATCACGCTTCAACCCTCAGACATCACTGTGAACATCGGTAGTCCGGCGGCCATTGTTTGCGAGGCAGGGGGCAATCCACTTCCGGTGATCACGTGGTACAAAGATGGCGGACCCGTGGAAACTATCTCAGAAAATCCTTTCTCTCATAGGGTTCTCATTCGGGAAAGTCCGACCCGAATGAAACTGTTTTTCCATAGTATTATTCATTCTAAGAAAGAAAAGTCAGATGTCGGTACGTATTACTGCAATGCGACCGACAGTCACGGGTTCGCCATCAGTCGTACGGTGCGATTAACTGTGGAGAGATCGGGTACGTAACCCAACGTTCGAGTTACAGTTTCTTCCCACACAATTACACCTACGTTTGCGTCCATTTCTCCACAATGTAACATAACATCATACAAACACATATTTTATTTGCGAAATTGACTTGAGCACTACAATGCTCCTCCTACAGTATGATGAATATATAGACAATTACATGTATTAACATATGTAGATACAATTGGAAAGTAATTGTGCACTTCGTGTATCTATCTAAAGCTTTATCAAATTAACCCTATTGTAACAGGTCTTTTCTGAATGACCTTTGACAAAGTTGTTCGAAAGATATACATAAGATCAAAATCAATGACTTCTTTCTTACTTGATAGGTTATTCTACCTTTGGTTTTGATTGTCATCTGTGATTGGTAGAAAATAATGGGAACATAAATCAAAATTGCTAGGCATAGAAATTCTACAAGTGGTTGATGTTACTACAATGCACATGTTGTATATTCTTGGAGAAATGGGACATAGTTAACTGAAAATGTTTAGAGTTAAAGTTGGGCGTTGAACACCATGTTTCGCATGATCACCATGTTCGATTCTTTTTCATGTGCTTGCTTGTTTGTATGTTAAGTTTTGAGCTTATGGTTTAAACGTGTCCATTAACTAAATACGATGTTCCCTGTGTTCTCTTTGGACAATTATCACAGAGTGAAAAGTTAGTAGTAGTTAGTTAAGTCACGACAATGAAAGAAGGTAAACTTATGGGGCAAAATATGTAATTATGAAAAGGATGAAACCCCGTTTTCATAAAATAAGTTATCAAAATTGAACTGTTAGTTTGCATACATTCGCGTTACAGTTCAACACCAACAATTCCTATTATTGTGTATGCATTTGACAGTAAGAAGCTTATTATTCAGGTTTAAAACCTTGAAATCGAAAGAAAAGTCGTTCTGTGGTTCTCTTGAGTACGTGAAGCATGGTTTTCACAACGTTTGTAAGGATTGTGCTTATGATGATTTTGATTTCATTGCATGATTCGTTTTTCTAAAGCACACACATGCGAGATAAACTAAAGATCTCGATAATGATATTTTTCGTAAGTGCTTGTCTTTATATCCTGTATTTTGAATCCTACGCCATTGTGGTTTTACCAATTTAAATCGTCTCGTGATCTAATAAGTACTAACAATATACGATTTGTATTTAGATAATGTCAATGACCTTGGATTCTTATATTATCAGGAAACTTATGTATGATTTGCTTCTTATGGGACCCACGAAAAAGCCACATTTAACATGGTACAATGCAAGCCGTATGCAAACATTCTTTGCGAAAATACGTCCCTTGTTATCCCAAAGAACACTTACGCGGCTACGACCTTAATCACTTTGGAATTGTTTGTTCGGAAATAACTATCACGGTGCGCAAAAGTGGAATCTTAACAAGTCAACACAATGCTGACTGTTTAGAAACTAACATGCATTTCAGCTAAAGTGGGGTTTAAGGTCCTAGTTCATAGTAACTATTAAGAGCATAATTAAATCGGAAAGAGTCAATTAATGTACATTTGATATGCTGTAGATCTCAAAGCGATATCACGCTTTTGGATAAAAATACAATAAGAATGTTAGTTCGTTGTATACACACATTAAAAAATTAAAAACGATCTTCCAATGACTATTTTGCAGTACGTTTTTGCATCAAAGCACGGATGTTGTGCATGATAAAAGATATATATTTCTAACTTCCAAATATCCTCACGTCTGTAGACAATCACTTTTAAAAGCGGGAATAGTTCCGTTGTGATTAATTGCAATAGCGTATGCAATTATCTATAGTTCACCCCTTGTTGGCGAGGCTAGAATAGCTTACTACCGATCCTATTGTATGCATTATTTTTCTAAATCAGGTTTGGCAAGAGAGCAAACATGTATCATGAGATGTCAGTTGTATTTAGTAATTGCATTCTATTTTTATGAAGCTTTGTCATTAGTAGTGTTCCGTACAAGATGGTTAACAAGATAAAAACAGCTGTAATGACTTGCCCCCCATGGCAACCTTGGTAATGCTATTTTTTACTACCTCAAGGTTGAACAGGGTGAAATAAGTAGGTAAACCTAAAAAATGTAAAACTATTCAACATATCATAATTTTGTAAATCAAGTGCCTTCAGTCCCTGATATAGACTATTCTTTTTGCTATGAAAGCGATTTAACTGAAATTTTGTTTGAAACGGCGTTAACCCTTATAAAACTGGTGCCTACTTCATGCTTATGCAAACCGGTTAGATCCAGACCAGCCGCCAAGTAAATTGGCGACTGGCCTGTGATCTAACCTGTTTGCTAATCTGAGAATCTTTCTACATCAAAATTAAGCAGATGCTTATGGTTTTGGAAAGCAGACAACACAAAAAAACAATTTTAGCAAGTTACCCAGCATTCTAAGGGATAACATGGTAGATTATCACTAAAGATTAAGATTCAATTCAATCAAACAATAGCCTGTTTATACATAATGCCGGTTTACCTATATTACACAGTCAAGGTCATGAAGCAGCATGAAAGAGCAATAAAGGGTATTTTCATCTCACTGGGATCAAGATCTACTGATACGTCATCGATCAAACATCTGACAAAGTTATTGTTTCTTCATCTTTTGCTTTTATGAGAACTTATTGTCGATAAGATGGTTAGATATCATCACAACATATATTTATATCTCATGGTTGCGAAATCTTTTAACACATATGTTCAATATACGTTGGTGTCAATCCACAAACATGTGTGTCAATTGCCGTTTAAAGCAGGCTTCAAATTGAGTGTCGAATACAGAAGAATATCTGTATCTCGAACTTCTTGCTGTCGAATGAGTCTGTACGTCGAAGTGAATTAGGGTTGCCGAATCATTCGTTCTTAATCTCTTTTTGTTTATATTCCTGACATTTATATGTCGAACTCTCTCTGTGTGTCGAACTCTCTCTCTGTGTCGAACATTTTCATCAGGTCACTTTAACTTCGAGGAAATAGAGATTCTATTGTATATTCGGCAAAGGGTTAATCCATTTATTCACGACGCGGCCAACAATATGGTTTTTCTATCATTACACGAGTCTCTGTAACTAACGCAAAGGTAACAATGAAAGGAACAGGCTGTTATCCTGCCAGATTGGGCTTATCAGCCTTGTGAACAGGAAAATTCATTCCACCAATAAACGGGCTATATGCACAATATGCTTAGTTTACGTCAGTGTTAAACAACCATACTCGTATAATGATTTAATCGATTTGGTTATACATAAAGTTGGAGCAAGCAAACCTCCCCTAAAAAAGTTGACTTGAAACAGTTAAGCGATATACATTTCGAGCGTTCAATGCAAGGCTATAGTAAGTGCTTCATAAACAAGAAGCATTTACTATAGTATTCCACTGAACCCTTGATTTGTACAACCGCGAAAAGTATGCATAAGATCACTTGCTTAAAACTCTAGCATATACTTTCTTACCCAGGGGCCCGTTTTACTAAACAGTTTACGCTTAAGATTTGCGTAAGTCTAAAACAATAAGTCTTTTTATTTCAATATTTGGCAAAGCAATATTGCAAAGTAACACATCATTGGAATCGTCTCTCCGAGACGCTTCCAATGACGTGTCACATTGCAATATTGTACTTTCATTGAAGATGTTATCCATGTTAAACAATTATGACTTACGCAAACATTTTCCGTAAGTTGTTTAGTAAAACGGTACCCAGAACCATTCGTATTAGCGTCGTAAACTACGTTGCTGTTGATAAAACCTGCCAATACAGGTGCGAAAAGTTGTACCTGCCTTGCGTACTCATATATGGGCAGTATGTCCCAGTACTGGACTAGGTACAGGAACAATGAGGTTGATACGGAAAGCTTTCCTCGTGGCTCATACGGAACCGTTCCGAGATTTACAACGATTCCCACGCTTTACTGTGCACCTGAACATTCCTGCAATGATAACACAATGCTCTTCTTTTTGTCTCGGTTTCCATTTGTTCTTATCTTTTTTTCAAAATGGGTTTTGACAAAGACAAAGTGCGAAACCCGCCATTTCCCGTGAAATACTCACTTTTCATACACGAAACCAAACCATCAATGACAGTGCGATCCTGATGCAGAACTTGCAGAAGCATATGGACAGGTCATATTGGTCGTTGCGATACAAATCATGTTGAAAATGACATTAAACACCAATCAAAATCAATTACACACTGACCACCAACCTTTGAGCGTTTAATGCACTTCGTGACATGACTAACTGAAACGACATATAACCCAATACCACCTTATTCCACAGTGTTGCGTCTTGCAGCACACGAATTTCTAAAAACGATGTGAAAAAAGGAGAAATTGCCTGCTATGAGCAATTTCTCCTTTGGGCACAAGGTTTTTTCAATCTGGTCAAATTCAACAACAGCAAAACTGAAATGTTTTAACACGTTAACAAAGCTTTTCTGCTTAAGTCGTCTGCTTTAAGTAAATAAATGTCGTCTACAGGTAGTAGATCCGATCTTGGATAAAGGGCACTGACTGATCATTGCAATCAGAGTCTACACTATCTGAAGATAGTAAAAATGTCTTATCATACACGAAATAATCTGGTTCCCATCGAGCTATAGTACATTAGCAATGTAATATTAAAGGGCAGGTAATCCAGACGAATACGCAAAAGAGAACGAGAGAAATATACCCACTCGATTTTGTTTGTGATAAGGATGCTGAATAATGTTCCCAGCACGAACAAGAGATAACACTTCACTTATCATCGAATTTCAAGAATGTCTTGCCCGTATTGTATCGAAATGTTCCAACACATACTTCGCTTTCGTCGAAGGGAAAATATGTACTTACAAAAACAGTGGGGGTAAACTGATACTGACTTTGTAATGTTTTCAGGTGTACTGGTTTTTACGAAATTATCGCAGCCACTTATCTGTTCCTTAAATAAGCATATAAATGAGATTTCTCAACATACAAAAGTTCAACTAGAATTTGCAGTTCGAAAAACATAAAGATAACGAAATACAAGACCAATTATAGTGAAACAATATGTACTCTCTCATTTAAAAAGAAAAGTATTCATCAAGAGCATGTTAAGCCAGCAGATGTTAATGTAATTTGACAATTTTCAACCCTCTTAACTTGAAATTTAAATATTTGAGAGGAGCCATAGGCTTTTTGGGATTGTGTGGCTAGTTAAATGAGCACGCCTTTTAACATGGCTATGATAGTTCAAAACCATCTTACTTTCACACTTCAGCGCAGCCAACCATCAAACACTGTAGCAACAACATTTTGCAATAACTTCAGTTTTGCAAATGTTCAAAGCGTTCATTATTGCAGATATGGTTGCTCAATGCACATACATTAAAGTATGTGTTTCAGTTGTCGCAAGGAACTTTCACGGTTGGTCAGAAAGTTATGTTTGTTATCCAACCGCTGAACTTTTCGAATATCCAGCTCCTTTCAACGGTTTCTGATACGGAATGTCATTAGAGGTATCGGAGGGATTAATGCAATTTTTATCGCTAATTGCGCACTTTATCAATTAGGTTTAACCAGACCTTGATAAGCACGCAAAGTATGTTCGATGGTACCAACATGCCTTGTTATTAACATAATCAGTTGCCCTGTAGTCTGGCTGATTGGGATGTAGGTACATGGGATAGAATTGAAACCATAGTGATAAATGGAGAAATTGCTCGTCTCGAGCAATTTCTCCTTTGGTCACTACGGTTTCAACATACGTCTCTTTCGAACGCCGAGTGTTGAACAAAGTATCTTTTGTCTAACCATTTACTTAATCTGAAATTCAGCGACTGCCCCAATTGTAAACAAATGCAATTGGCGATTGAACTGTATGGAATTCAAAATGTTCAGTGTGAGAATGTATGGAATGCTGTGTATGTGAAAGGAGAATTATCTCGAACCAAGCAACTTCTTCTCTTATCACTACCAATTTCTGTATTTTCGCTACTTTAACCGTGAAATGCATCTTATTGGGAATGGATGAAATGGTTGCCTAAAGCAGTGTTGAAATTCGTGTTTTTGTTTCATTAGGTTGACATCAATTTTAATATACTTTATTATACTAATCGCGTGCAGGAACATATATAAGGGTATGGAAAGGTATGGTTAGAGTTTATCTCATCAGCTGCTTAGAATACTTTCAAAACATAATGGGCGTTCACTTGAACTGTGTAAGTCATAGGAAGGGCGTTGCTGATTCATACGGATACATCAAGGCATTTACCCTTGAAGTTCACAACATTTCCTCTTGCCATTGTTTTTGCGAATTTGCAAAGTGCTTACCTATTTGATACCTTCTGTTTTTCAAGCAGAAATACGTGATCGTTACGTTTTATCTCTGCGAACAGCGTGGACCTATAGTCATACTGCGTCTGTTGCAAATCGGGTGTAAATTCAATTAGGCAGGTAATTGCTAATTGTTCCACAGACAGTGCTGGAATATAGAAACAGGTGCAGCTGAGCAGATTATCAGGGTACCGTTTTACTAAACACCATAAGGAAAATCTTTGCTTAAGTCATGACTGATGAACACGGATAGTATCTTCTATGAAAGTACAATATTGCAATGTGACACGACATTGGAAGCGTCTCAGAGATACCGTTTTAGTAAAACGGTACCCGAACCTGTTATAATGATTTGCTTATTATAGTTTCACCCCTAGTAAATGGACCAGTTGGTTTGGCTTATGATACTTTTCCCAGTACGTCCAAACATTTTTCGCTCTACCCGGCGCCAAGCGGATACAAGTCGGTAGCCATTGATTTAATTAGCGTGCGGCTCACAAACCGGCCAATTCGAAACAAGTCCCACGAGAAATATTCTCCGGAAAAATGCCTCCAGTTGGGCTCGAACCTTTAACCTCTCCGTCTTAAAAGCGCATTTTAGTTCAACAATTATTCTTAACCATCATAATGATAAATACATTTCTAAAAATAGATTTTCGTGTCATCTGCCTTATAAGACTTTGAATATCTGCTTAATATTGGTGAAGAGAGATACTTAGAGTGGCAAACAGCTTAGATCACAGGTCAGCCGCCAATTTACTTGACGACTATCCTCGATCTAACCTATTTGTCTTAGCATGAAGTCGGTTCCAGTACTATAAGGTTTAAGTTTTCAGGCTGATCTCGAACGACTTTTAATCCTCAATGAACGTTACTTTGTATGCAAGCTTTCGGTGTATGTGACATTTCATTCCTTCCATCAATTCGTTCTTTCTGGCCAGGAAAATCATCTTATGTACTTGATACTCTTCAAGCGTAAACCTGTGGGACAAACGCTTATCACACACCGCTTCGAATGCATTTGCCACACAGATTGAGGTTGTTGTAATTACGTCCAATCAACTTCTAATTAACCCCGCTTACAATCAAGTGCCAGACATAGCGTTGTGTCTGCAATTAAACATCGATAAGACAATAACAAACACGTGTTTGGCATCATTGCCGGCGGGTTTTGGGAGTTTTATTTGACGGAGAAGTTCTGATGCGAAACATCTAGTTTTAGTACAGACACCTGTAAATGTGTGTGTCTTGAATGGATTCATGTAAGTGGCTGGCGTGATTGATTCAAGTTTTGTTTTCGTTTCGGATTTGACTCAAAATAGTTTCTCGAAAAATATATGAATAGTTATACTAATAAATAAGCCTCTTTGATCCTAGTTGAATAAATAAAAGCAATTGTAGACATCGATACATGAACTAATCATCGTATATAATTCATTTTAAGGGACAATTATATTGTTTATGACGTACCCATAGTTAAACGCAACTCTTAGGTCCTTGCCGTTTGATTGAGATATGGTAAAAATGTAATCTAGGTATCACATTACGGCTACCAATTGTCTAAATTAGAATGATATCAAATGTTAGCATTCTGTTAGAACGATTTTATAAACCAGAACAAAAATATTGTACGTCAATCCTTAAAGTATATAAATAAGTTATTCAATTGTTAACTAGTGTGATATGTGCATTACAAAATTACAATCGAAATAAGCAAGGGTTTAATAAAGCACCCGGCCCAATGGGCACATATATGAACCATATAGATAGAAAAATACTAATGACTCATTATAAGTAATAGTTTTCATTGAGTTAGCAGCGAATGGATCTAAGAACATTTATCCTTTAGAATGCCGGATAATTCTCTAAAAATAGATATTTGTGTCGGCTGATTTCCAAAACGTTAAATATCTGCTTGATTTTGTTGAAGAGAGATACTCAGAGTAGCAAACAGGTTAGATCACAGGCCAGCCACCAATTATCTTGGCGTCTGGCATGTGATCTAACCTGTTTGCATAAGCATGAAGTCGGTTCCAGAACTATAAGGGTAAGGAAGTAGCATTGCATAACTCTTTCATCTCCTGATAACCTTAGATCAGTGGGCGGTACCTCATTGAATATAGATGTATCAGTTTATACGAACAAAACGAGAGGTCAGAAATATATCATAGTTGCGAATTCAGCATGGAAGCGAACATAAAGGCATGTGGTTATTTGATCTCTAAATTAAAGCAAGTCTTACATAATGTTGGTGTAGTTAAACCTCAGTTGATTAAATGCACTTTAATAAAAGGAACAGAGGGGCCTCCTTGGCCTAGTGCTTAGAGTACAGAACTTGAAATCACATGGCCCCTCTCCGCGTGGGTTCAAATCCTGAAAGGGATATGGATTTTCATGAGAGGCAGTCTCCCGACTGACTAACGGAATGCAGATGGTTATACCCACCTTGACCAGCCCTTGTGTGCAGTTGAGTCTGGGGTCTTCCTCCATCATTAAGAGTCGGACATCGCTACATAACTGAATTAATGTTGGTGTGATGTAAAACCCATATAAAAAATGAACAGATTGACGCTGTAAATCAGCTTTTGGCTGACCAAACCCAATTGTTTTTACTCTACGTTTGATGTAAATTTTGCGACGAAGTCTTTCGTTACAGAAGAACCTGCTTCTACAGAGATATGATAAACCGTATACGTTGAACTGAAATACATTTCTATAAAGTTTTTTACAAAACACACACAGTTGTTCACTATGTCTTAAATGACGTTCTCGGAAGTTTTATCTGCGCACTTCATATGCGCATCCAGGGGAGATAATCTGTTACCAAAGAGGTACCTGCATAGTAGTCGTATAAACTTTTGATTCGGATGAAATTTACTGTATGCAATTTTTTTCAAAGATCAATCATATTATCCATACAACTTCAAAAGGTTATTAACAATATTATACATTTCTCATCAAATTAGGCCCCCAGCTTCTATTTTTTAAAAAGTTATTTTAATCGTTTTTAAAAATGTTTTTCAAATACGGTTACCATGGAAACTGTCATTTTACAAAAAAAAACTATCTCGTCGACATATTCTTTTTTTGGCATTTTATATTTCAAGATTAAATTTCATTTCACATACTGAAAAATAAGAATATTCTATGAAAGGATTTTTTAAATATATTCATTTATTTGTAGTATACGTATCAGTTTTCATTGTTTTTTGAAGAAAAAAAGAAAAACTGATTTGGATCACAAATATTGTTCAGATTGTAAAAATTCGAAAAAAAACAACAACATTGAATTATAAAGTATTGAATATATGAATTCATATTTTTTGTGTTGATAAACATTCCAGAAATTATTTAATTACCTTTGAAGATGACATTGCTCCTCATTTTTTATAAGTCGTTGGTCTTATAGTTAACTTAGAATACATTGTATATCGAAGCGTCCTTAGTATCGACTAATTAAAGATGTATGGTCACAGAAAACACATTTTGAAAATCAAACTAAGATGACTATAAGATAATGGAGTATTTGTTTCATTGTTTCATATATAATTAAAAGTATATGTGTTACGCTTTTGGATCAGAATGCATGTCGATTTACCGTATACACACTGCAAAGAGTTAAAAGCAATGAAATATTGCTTCCAGTGACTTTTCTTTGGTGCGTATCATATGAAAGTACAGCTTTTCTGCAGTTTCAAAGAAATTGATATTTAACTGCAAATTTTCCTCATATCTATGGACAAGAACCAGCACCAAGGCAGTGTAGTGACGCCCAGTTCAACCTGACCCCCGGCCTATGTCTTGACAAACGTTTACGCCCAGTCTCCAAAGTTTTCCTCGTACGAATTAACCCTTAAAATGCAGGGTATTTTTCTAAATATAGATTTTTGTGTCGCCTGATTTCAAATCTTAGTTATCTGCATAATTTTGTTGAGAAAAGATACTCCGAGTAGTAAACAGGTTAGACCACAAGCCAGCCGCCAATTTACTTGGCGACTGGCCTGGTTCTATCCTGTTTGCAAAAATATTAAACAGAATCAGTCAGAAACAAGACAAAACAAAATTACAAGATATAGTCCTCTGTAATTTTGTCAACCTATTGACACGCACTTCTAATCAGCTTGACAAGTTTGTATACAGTTATTTGGTCCTTAAAGCACTTGACACAGTCTTTTTATTAACTATACTTAGGGCGTTAGCAGACATGTGAATAGCTCGGTGCAAAGCTGTTAAGAAACATCCTCTAAAGTGCGACAGTTAACGCAGTTGTAAACGAAGCTCCCAGTCGTTATAATGAGTCTTGGAGTCGAATATCAAGGCTGTATATCACACATTTCGACATGTATTCATTTTTTTTCTAGACTATAACGTTTAACTCTTAGAATGCTGGATAGTTTTCTAAAAAAAAGATTTCTGTGTCGTCTGCTTTCCAAACCCTTTAAAATCTTCTTAATTTTGTTGTTGACAGATGCTCAAGGTAGCAAACAGGTTACATCACAGGCCAGCCGCCAATTTACCTAGCGGCTGGCTTGGATCTAACCTGTTTGCAAAAGCATGAAGTCGGTTACAGTACCGTCAGCGTAAAGTCGTTTGGTTCTTCTAAGAATTATAATGATAAACATTCGCCAAAACTAGTCATAGTGTTCAGTTCATTACTCGATCGGTACAGAATCTCATTACTCGATCGGTACAGAATCTCATTACTCGATTGGTACAGAATCTCATTACTCGATCGGTACAGAATCTCATTACTCGATTGGTACAGAATCTCATTACTCGATCGGTACAGAATCTCATTACTCGATCGGTACAGAATCTCATTACTCGATCGGTACAGAATCTCATTACTCGATCGGCACAGAATCTCATTTCTCGATCGGTACAGAATCTCATTTCTCGATCGGTACAGAATCTCATTTCAATTTAGCAAAGCATGAGCAACTGTTAATGTTTAGTATGAGACAGGACAGAAATCGGACTGATAAAAGGTGTGTCGACTGCTGTTGTTTCCAAACAAGACCTGTCACATCGTTCTATACAATGGAATGGGGAATCATCTTTCATGTTTGTCGAATTTCGTTAAATGAACGCATGGCTAACTGTCTTATCTAAATTCTTCGAAAAAACGTGCATGTTGACGACAGACATCCAATATTCGATATAACAGACCGTTCGAAAACAAGGATAGTTTATTCGGATCTGATAATTCATTTCCTTATTTCCAAGAAAGGAATGTGCTCCTTTTACTTAACATTAAGAAAAATCATCATATTGTTTACTTAATAATTCTTAGTTTCATTTAACCCTTTACCAGACGCTAAATGTTTTAATTTCCCAAATCGTAACAGTTTCCAGACGACATTTCACGATGTGATGAAATTGAAAAACAATCTTGTGATAGTGCAGAAAGCATTGATGGAAAATGGAAATAGCTCATTAAGAATAATTTCTCCTGTCACAATGTTTTCTAGAGTCTTCTGCAAAAACTGGTCAAATGTCGTCATTCTTTGGTAAAGGGTTAAGTTCTGTGTGGTACCCAGAGTAATTTGCAAAACACCCTTGGGTACCAGAGTAATTGTAAGTAGTACAGCTAAGTTGACAACACCACAATGAGTGTTTTCAACTCAATTCGAAATAATGACAGAATGAGCAAGACCTTCATATATTCAACAAGCTTTCAAACCATTAACACTCCCTTGAACAAACCACTTTTTCTTAACTCATTTTAACCCTTTCCCAATCAATAACGACATTTGACCAGTGTGTTGCAGACGACTCTGGAAAACATTGTGTGAAAAATAGAAATGACGAGCCATTTCTCCTTTTCCCACAATGTTTTCTGCCCTATCAGAAGATTATTTTTCAATTTTATCTCATTTTGAAATGTCGTCTGCGAACTCTTTCAATTTGGGACAGTCAGAAATGTGGCGTTTGGTAAAGGGTTAAATAAGCAGAAACGAAATATTCAAGAAACAGTTTTGAAACAAAATGGAGACGTGGTTTGTAAAGGGCAACATTCCCTTCTGTCAAAAACATTTTCTATCTTTTTTTTTTATTTTTTTTTATTTTTACTTTATCTCCACCACATTCTTCCGCTCCTTAGTAAGGTGTTCATTCAACATAATCCACATGATTGGTTGATTAACCCTTTACCAAACGCCAAATGTTCAACTGTACCGAATCAAAAGAGATTACAGACAACATCAAACATGTGATGATATTGAAAAACAATCTCCTGGTAGGGCAGAAAACATTGTGGGAAAAGGAGAAATTGCTCGTTAAGAGCAATTTCTCTTTTGCCCACAATGTTTTCCAGAGTCTAAAGCAACAGACTTGTCGAATGTTGTCATTGTTTGGTAATGGGTTAAGCATCCTATGAAAGTATTCATATTGTAACTAATCAGATGGTAAACAGTTTAAGTACCACGAAACTTGCGTGATAGTATCGTGATAGTATCAGAGGAAACGTCTAAGTGGCCGGCCGCAACACTTTCTACAAGCCGTACTATTGTTCCAGCTGACGAAAATATCGGCGTCAAGATGAAAACGTCGATATCAGAGCCGGGACGGCTAAAGATGTTTCCCATCCCTATACAATACAATATATAGTTTACATGTACATTGAAGGTCTGGGTACCGTTTTACTAAACAGTTTACGCTTAAGATTTGAGTACGTCTGAACAAGTCCTCTTATTTCAATATTGGGCGAAGCAATTTTGCAAGATAACACATCATTGGAATCACCTCTTACTTATGACATACGCAAATATTTTTCTTAACCCTTTCCCAAACAACAAATTTTCGACTGTCCTAAATTGAAAGAGTTTGCAGACGACATTTCAAAATGGGATGAAATTTGAAAATAATCTGAAAGGCCAGAAAACGTTGTGAGAAAAGAGAAAAGGAAAAATTGCTCATCACGAGCAATTTCTACTTTTCCCTCAATGTTTTCTAAAGTCGTCTGCAACAAAGTGGTCAAAGGGAAAGGGAAAGGGTTAAGATGCTTAGTAAAACTGTATCTGGATGGTCCTGGTTGGATTGTTTGAGACAAATATTACGTTTACATAGAGATATTTGTTCTACGGAGGCATAGAGGTGACATGCATGCGATTCTTTCTCGTTATTTCGAGTTAGTAAGTCGAAATAACGGAAAATTAAGTCGTTATTTCGACTTACTTACTCGAAATATCGATATAATCATGTCGTTATTTCGACTTACTAACTCGAAATATCGATATAATTATGTCGTTATTTCGACTTACTAACACGAAATAACGAGATATTTAAGTCGTTATTTCGACTTACTAACTCGAAATAAAGAGAAAGTAAAGTCGTTTTAACGAGTTAGTTGACCAATCAGATGGTTCGTTGTATCCAACGAATTTATGAGAAGTGACGTACAGTGTGCCACAATGTTAACCATTCCTTTTTTTGTACACACGCGGGTACATTATACTTTTAGTTAAAGAGTGAGTGAATCTGATTGGTCAACTAACTCGTATAACGACTTAACTTTCTCTTTATTTCGAGTAAGTTAGTCGAAATAACGACTTAATTATCTCGTTATTTCGACGTACTAACTCGGAAAAATCGCGTACATTACACCTCTATGCCACCGTATTGTTCACAGCATTTTGTTGAGTTCTAAAAAGAAAGCAGTTTGGAATTAGTTCGTATATTTAGGTTTTGAGGTATCTTCTTCAGTTTGCTTTTTTTGTTCGCTTTACAAAATGCGTTAATGTTCTCTTTGGGTTGGCTGCTGAATATTTTCCATGAAGCTGATTTGTTTGTACTGTAGAAACTTATTAGACCTGTTGATAGGCGTTTCCGTTCTTCCGTGCACGAAAGTCAACACATCTTAACCTGTAAATCTACTAATGGATTATTAAAACGCATGATAGAATGAATTACTAAAACACGAACGAATGATAAACGAACGTACGAACGAACAGGTGAATAAATGAATGAAGGAAGGTAGGAACGAACGAACGAAAGTTCGAACAAATGAACGAAGGAGCGAGAAAAAAAATGACAAGGGGGAGAGAATGATATTTAGAGCGCAGATTTTCACGCAGGAATCGATAGGTTTTCAAAATTTCTTTATTCGTATACAATTACGCTTTCTTTATGAGAGTTAATTTTGGTGTGTCTACAGAATGATACCTCAGTAAACTGTTCTTTGAAGAGCCTTCATGCAACGTGGTAAAAACATTTAAATTAAGATACAAATATTATGAATGCTTGTTGTAGTCTTTTCATCAAAGCGTCATTATCAAGAAAAATACACACATCTTCGTATATCAAGACATTGTAGCAACACTTGTCATACCAAAACGAATTTATGTCACGAATTCAACAACTTGAAATGATTGCTTCTTAGGAATCCTACCCAAAACAAAACCCAATCTATAATTATTCCACTTCTCTTAATATGTACAATGGTATGAGACATATTGGAGACACACAAACGGAAGTAACGCAAACACATGTTCAAGTATTAGAGACTGTAATCAATGAATGAATGTTTTCAAATCCAAAACCGTTACAACGGCTTTGGAATATATTGCTTAACCCATATACATCCTTACGTTTATTAACGCGCTCAGATTTACTTTTGTAGTAGACATTTTTCATTTAGATCATTTTACCACAATACAAGAACTATATTGGTTCATCAATATTTTGCCATTCATTTTTTTTTTAAATTTATTTGTGAACGAGCAACTTTAGTATATTACAAAACAATAATGACATTTGACCAGTTTGTTGCAGACGATTCTGGAAAGCATTGTGACAAAAGAAAAAAATTCTCCTTTTCCCACAATGTTTTATCCCCTATCAGGAGATTGTTTTTCAATTTCATCACATTTTGAAATGTTGCCTGTAAACTCTTCCAAAACGGGACAGTCGAATATTTGGCGTTTGGTAATGTGTTAATACATAAGGTTTCATTATTTTCAGGTTTTCAGCTGGAACCCAGCACAGCAACCTGGGATGATGCCAGAGAAGCATGTGCCGTCAATCAGTTCTCATTGGTACCCGGGCGAAGTTACAAGGTCAAGGCTCTGAAGAAAATGTTGTCAGGCGGACAGACGGTCTGGCTAAATGGATGGCGGGCAGTCACAGACTTAAACAAAGGTAGGTATAAATAGAAGGGATCTCAACCTAAATGTAAGCGGGCTGCATAGCTCAATCGTTGAAGCGTTCGCACGGTTTGCGGAGGTCAAGGGTTCGAGTCCCGGGGCCCGTTTTACTAAACAACTTACGGAAAATGTTTGCGTAAGTCATAATTGATAAACATGGATAGTATCTTCAATGAAAGTACAATGTTGCAATGTGGCACTTCATTGGAAGCATCTCGAAGAGACGATTCCAATGATGTGTCACTTTGCAATATTGCTTCGTCCAATATTGAAATAAGAGGAATTGTTGTTTTAGACTTACGCAAATCTTGAGCGTAAACTGTTTAGAAAAACGGTACCCCGGTCTAACAGCTCTTTCTTTTCTTTGGATACATGTATTCACCATAGGAATGCGTTTCTGTAGTGTTGCTTACCTCTGCTGTCCATTCAAACTATGTATGGATCGGAATACTAGTTTATGGGTCTAAACATTTACAAATCCGTTCTCTTTCAGTTTAGGCACTAGACGTGAAATGAAATTAAGAGAAAACTCTCATGAGAGATTGGTACACTCATCTTCATCTTGAACTTACATGCACGCATTTAACCAAGAAAGATTGCTTATATGGTCCTTAACACAACTATCTCGTGCTAACATTTTATTCCTTTGAATTCAATAACAGGCTAAAAGCCGGTTACATCGATTAAAATCGCCAAACAAAACTGACAAGAACTATCAAACACTTCACAAGGAACCGATGCATAATTATGATATAACCTTGTTCATCATTATGTGTTGAAAGAGATTACATCAAACTGCTTCAATTTCACAAAATGATAAATTTATCTTCCCCCAAAGCTATTGATATCCGACACATAAGATGCTGATGTTATCACACGGAGTTTTCCTTTATTCCGTCTGTCAATCATCTCCTTTCGGTATTCTTTCATACGTTTTATTCAAAACACGTGACTTTCACTTTTCTATTGACGTTTTGTTTTATGTAATGAAAATGTTTGATTCGTGTCTAACTAGTTCTATAAAAGAAGATATGATCCTTGATTTCTCTAACATCCTTTCAGAGTGGCAAAATTGTCCGTTTTGCTCAGCTTGTCCAAAAGCCTTTACGAATAGGTTCATTTTTACTCAAAAATATTACATAACCACTAATGTGACGAGTGTCAAAACAGATTTTGCATTTACGGTAAAGTCAATCAAATTCAGAATTAACCAACCCTACCTTTATGTTTGTTTCCTTTTTACACTTGTTCTAAAAGCACGTGGACTAATCATATTTTATCACATCAGGTTTTGAACCAGTGTCCAAATGTTTATGCCCATATTAATATTTAGTTAAAAACGAGAACATTTTTTTGACTGAAATGCTTTCAGTGTGCTTTACTCATGAAAACACTCAAATCAAATCATCTGTCTAAGGTAAAGAATCCGTTGAGAAATTTGGCCGAGTATTCAGCTTATGCTTAAAGCAGGAACGAGTTAGAACTAAAAAAGACGGGGGATTTCATATGTGGGTTCTAGTGTTCCGTGTGCAGGTCCTTTCGAAAGAAGCGTTAATGTCGCTGGCGGGATTTTTATCTTCTAAAATCCCACAATTCCGTGGATCAAGGCATGTCGAAATCAGCATGCCATAACCAAGGGAACGCCCATAAGTCGTTATACCCTTTCTCCTTTACTCACAGAATGCTGACATTACGAGTGACCTTTGAGGAAGGCCAAGGCGGTGCTTCGAAAGAAGAGTTTGCTCAAAATGAACGACGTCTGTTTTTCCTGTAATTATTGCTTTTTTAAACAGAGATTATTATTATCCTATAGAAGACCTTTTGGTGTTCTTTAACGTTTCTTTACAAAGTCTTATTGTAGAGGAAAGTTAACAGAGCGTTTCTAGGAGAAATCTTTGAGAGGCGAAGACATCGCGTCAGTAATAAGGGTAAAATACTTGACTGGAACGTAACCTCTCAACAGCGTGACCTTTTTTCTTAACACCTCATTAAAACAATCCTCACAAACAACTCTTTTCAGAAGTATGACACATTTTCTTACAAATCAACGTTCTTGATTTCTTGTTGCATTGGTCAGTATGATGCAAAACAAACAGCATAAGCCTTTTCCAGAAATTGCCTACAGCAAACATTTGTATTGTATATACACGCGAGGGTTTAATTGACCTGCTTCTGACAGCTTACGCATATTATATGATAACAAAGGAAAATGTTCATTAACAAGTTCTGTTACTATTACTTTAAAGAAATGTAACATTCTTTAAGATTCTTATACGTAAAATCAAAAGCAAATGGATCTTCCTTGCTCAACAGATATTGCCAGTGAAAATGACAGGCTTTCATTTCTGTCAATGGATTGTTTTTAAAATTTGTTAAATAGGTGATAAGAACGTTAACTATTTTCCTCTATTAAAACAAAGAATTAGAGACCAGTATATCCAAAACTGGCATAGTTCAATACAAACTTCACCAAAGCTAGATTTTTATAAAATGTATAAGACTGATTTCTGTTTTGAGAAATATATTGATGTTTTAAAAGGATTTAGTTTAAGAAAGCAGATGACATGTTTTAGATTAAGTTCTCACTCTTTAGATATTGAGACAGGTAGATTTAATGGAATTGATAGAAGTGATCGAATATGTAGACTTTGCTCTTTAAATCAGATTGAATCTGAATATCAGTATTTATTGTGCTGTCCGGCCTATGCAAACATTCGTAATAAATATTTTGGACATTTACCATGGCCAAACACTAATACATTTGTTAATATTTTATCTTCAAAACGTCAATTTATTCTAACTAAAACTGCATGTTATCTAAAAGAGAGCTTTAAATGTCGCAATGATATCATTCAATGTATTAACCTTTATTATATATTATTATGTGATAGATCAACTAAATTCGTGACTTGTATGTTTTCGTGATTTGATAATCTTTGTTATTTCTTTTTTTTTGTATATATTAACATGTTTACGTATATTATTTATATATGTCTGTACCATATTTGTAAATGTTGTCTTGGCCAAAGGCATTTATATGCTGGTTTTTGCCAAATAAAGAATTGAAATTGAAATTGGTGAAAGTTATATAAAATTGCTCTGAAACTAAGACGGTTCACATATTATTGCTTACTTTAGCTGAAGCGCACATGTAGATAATTTGAAAGACTACGTGTTTATTATTAAGTTATGTATTCTCCTTGTCGACAGCTACGATGGTACTTTCAGAGCGAATTTCCGTGGTACTTGCACTTCAAAATCTGTATAAAAATGACCAAAAGTTCCTTAGGTATGATATGCCGGCTCTAGATTGGTTTCAAAACGCGTTGTTCAAAGTTTAATAGCAAGTGAAACGTTTATAAAGAGAGTAATGGTCATGGGGTCCTGCGTGCCCAAGTGGTTAAGGTAAACGCCTTATGTCACAGAAGGCTCCCATTCAATCCTCACCTGTGGCACTGATATTTCTTGAGCCGCCTTGGGCGAGACATTGTCCAGATTTGCCTTGTACTGATGAAACACAAAAAAGCCGTAAAATAATTGAAATACTGTTGATAAAATGTTTAACACCGACTAAACAAAGTAATGACACCTAAGAAATGAATGGACAACTACCATGTGTGTTTAGGGTAGCTGCAACAGTTGCCTTGTAACTAACCCGGATGATCCCAGATGTAACTGTATGTTAATGTGTAGAATGAAATATCTACGTCTGGATTATTCGGACTACCTTGGCACTAACCCGGATGATCCCAGATGTAACTGTATGTTAATGTGTAGAATGAAATATCTACGTCTGGATCATTCGGACTACCTGGAATGCATATTTACGGGGTTACGGTCACAAAATCCCTGGTAGTATCATCGCGCATGCGTATCGGCTACGTTACGTAATCTTTTTCACATCAGAGTGTGCACAGTTGGGCGATATACTCGCTTAATAAAACTGCAAAAATAGCCCGCGTTAATGAATGGCATCCTTTGAAATAGCGTAAAACTCCTCCGGTCATAAAGATGTTATGACAGATTATGTGGGCAATACAGCTGATTGTACCCACCCCCTCCCTCGAATGCGTTGTCTGCAAAATGCAGATAAAAAAGCATGTTGTTTTGATAACAGTTTTTAATTTAAGCATGTTTCATCGGCTGTGAATGAACATATTCACCAAACGATCAATGGGTGAAAGATTTTCGAATATGGTAACAAGTACCTAATCGGATCCGCCTTAAAAAATCACACAATTTATTTTTCATAGAATGTTTACCCGTCGATCCAATGGGTATTCGCCTTTAAACTAGAACACTTTTCACACATGATCAGTCTGAATATTTAACAAGTGCTTATCTCTTTCATCTTTCTTTTTATTGAATATGTTCATATAATGTTTCATTCCCAAGTACACAAAGTTATGAATAAATGAGAATGTCTAAGAAGACATTTCGAATGTACATGCAAATTCCAGAATGTTCTTTTAAACTCTGGTCTTCTGTTTGAAATATGCCCATGGGGATCAAAATGCAATAAGGGGCAGGGTACATATTAGCATCGCTAACAAATCACATGTTTTAATATGTGATCAAGGAATCATATACATGTGTATGACAGAATAAAGAGGGGTATTTTTCAACGTGCCTGTATTGTTAATGATCGATTTCATTTGATCTGTGCAAATACATAAAAATAATAAAGCTTAAACGACTGTTGTTTTGTAAAGGACGACAATTTTCCAAAAGGTGGGAAAGTTTGATACGAATATAGCCTTTTTCACTGCAAATACATTTTTCCTGTGTGCAGCAGAAGCAGTAAACATGAACCTAAGGTTAAGGGTCATCAACTGTTCATTTTGTATAACAGTACCCCAATACATGTATATGAAACGCAAAACGATAGTTTAACGCAGTTAAAAACATTTATGACACATCTTAACGCCACTCTTCATTTGAGATCTTGCACAGTTTTAATTATCCCTAAATGAAAAAGCATGTGTTTCAGGCTTAAATCATATGAAGCAGTCGTTATTTTAAATAGAGATGCACGCGTGTAATATGTAAGACGGTTATAGAAGACCACAGACATGCAAAAAGCTCTTGAATACACATAATTTTCACCTGATGGCCTTTAATTTAAGAGTGATTGTGAGATGGCATGACCTACAAATTCGTTTTCAAAGATAGTCGTTTACGGTAAACCTTGTTGTATGATACGATTTATTCAATATATGAGAGAGATGAACCCACTTCGTACAAGTTTCGATATAATTACATGAATTAAAACACAGTTATGACTTAAGATGATATTGCTTTTGATAGAATTACTTCTACCCATAATCCAGAAAAAACATGATTCGGGGTATAGATTGAACAGTTTTCTTTTATGGTTTCCTGCTTTGGCTAGAAACGTTTTTTCTGTTTCGAGAAAAAAGTTCGCAACCTTTCAATCAGCCATTTGAAACTATGTTTCCTCATAAAGCAAGGGGTAGTGCCAAGATAATCCCGTCTGGCTAAGCTATGATAAAGTCATTTGGTTTTTATTAAAACGTCAATGTTGATTTAGCAGTGCGTTTAAGCGTCGGATTTATGACCGCGCAATCTCGTGCATTAATGCATGGTATCAGCGATTCATATGCTACTTATCAGCCCTGCCTCTCATAAACGAAAATTGAGAAGGTTTACATTGGCACTCATGTGATTCCTTGTTACGTGTAATATCATTCTGTTTTCTTTTTATATGAAATCTGTCACCAGTTCACACCAATTATCTTAAAGTTGTACTCTGCATTGAGTCATTACCCCTTTCTTTCTTGGCCAGAAGATATTTTTTGTTCGATTTAGTTTAACGCCGAACAACTCGCGACTGTATTGCAGCTGACCATGAATCGCAAACATATTTTCTTGTTTTAACTTGAACTGTGTGTCACAGTCTTGATAATACCACTATGGAGGAAAGTCATTACTTCCGTCGTTTTGGGCCTTGCGTATGTATGGTCCCCAGGCATCCAGCCCAAAGCCTACTAGAAGGACCTTAACCATTTTGGTTTTACAACGATGTTTTCAAATCAGTTTTAGAGGAAAAAAAGTAATAATTCCATTTATTTCTAAGGGTAGATACAAATTAGAATGATACAGCACTTTGAAATTAATCTAAGACCTTCTAACTATTTCAACAATTGACCTTTATTGTACAAATACCGAACATGACTCCAGCAGTACATCACTTTTTCATATGCTTCAGAAGATATTGGGAAACATTTTTAAAGAATACAAAACAATTTCTTATTTTGTTACAATATGTTTTACCCAATATCAAAAAACAATTAACCCTTTTCATACATTAAAGTTGTCGTCTTCTATTGCTTTCGATTTGGACTCATGACAAATTCCTTTATTCCTTGACCAAATGCCATTTTTTCGACTGTCCCAATTTGACAGAGTTTGCAAACGACATTTCAAAATGTGATGAAATCGGAAAATGATCTTCTGATAGGGCAGAAAACATTGTGGGAAAAGGAAAACTTGCTCTTTATGAGCAATTTCTCCTTTTCCCACAATGTTTTCCAGAGTCGTCTACAACAAAGTGGTAAAATGTCGTAATTGTTTGGTAATGGGTTAAAGGTATACAATTAATTGAGTACGACCGAACTCGAATGATCCAAGCTGGAATGAAATATCTACGTCTGGATCATTCGGACTAAGTACGACCTGGCATGCTCTGCTCGGACGTTAGTGAAGGCACCGTTCCGTCCCGACATTCATTGCTTGTATTTCTTGTTACAGAGATAATCTGGGTGGGTAATCGTTTTATAGCCTTGTTTACAGCACGATTATTTCTATCATCACTATTGGGTGCATTGCCCGGGGAGCCGAAAAAAACTGCTTCGCGCAAAAATGGGGATCTTTTGGGGTTTGTGCGATTTCCATGAAATAAAACTCTGTTTTTTCGATGGGAAAAGTAAAAGCGGTAACCTTGGTCGCTGTAATAATGGTTTGTGCTCGTATAAGCCATTTAAGTCGATAAATATCTAAAGGCCTTATCAAGCGACTATACATAACACGTTGTTTCTATGGAAGTTGTGAATATAGAACCAAAGTCTTGAAAACTTTTACAAGGAACACACTCGTAGTGTTTACGAATAATCACACTTTATTTGTAGTAAATCGAACAATGATTGTGATAAATCGTTCAAGATTCGTGCAATATTAAACAACGAACATCTCTTTAAGTATTTACCGTAGAAATGCTTTGTAGGCGTCGTCGGCAGTAAATTAATTGAACGTGAGAGAGGAGCCTTAATGCCGAATGTTTATTAAGAGAGGCCGCAGAATAATTCCATCACAGAGGTCGCATTCCTCGTGGTTTAGTAGGCTACCATGTGTTCGGAGTCAATGACTCGGCAAGTGTTTCCAAGTTAAAGGTGACTTCCAGTCCGTAAGCAAATTCATCCTTTGTATGGTCTTTTCTTGGTTTTCGCTCAAGCTCAATCAATTGTCTGAATCTGTTTGATTAAGACAATGTTATATGAGTCATTCTTCTCTCATACCTAAAAATACTGTTTATGAGGGACGACCGCCAAAGGCTTTGAAATAAAAATATTTGGTTTTGCTTTTACTTTGTCCAGAATCATGGCTCACTTACGATGCCGAGATAAGATAACCACGGGCCAGGATCACAGGCTCAGCAGAGTAGTGTACAATGGTGTGTGTACTACCCGCTTTAATGAGAATGCAAGAATTCTTAAATATAGTTAACACTTCTTTCAGTCATCATTTTTCTATCGCTAAGGGCGCCAACAATTTGTTACATTATAAGGGTTAACGTTATCGTTCACATAACATAAACAGGCCGGGATAAGCAATGTAAACACGAAGAGCTTTTTTACAATAACGAACAAGTGGTTGTGGAAACCATATGTTTATGAATTTAGAAAGAAAAGGAACGAAAACTTCTCTTATCATACGGTGTTGGTTCTGTGAAGGTTGTACAGTGTCGTTTCTAGACCTTTTACAAGCAAGACGGTCGTCGCTTTGCAATTCACGACATTCTAATAAAGAAGGTATTTTATTTACACAAATGTATAGGTAAAATTTGGATCTTAATGAGAGGAAATTACCTGGCTTGCTGGTTATTTGTCCCTGCTTGACTAGCCGTTATGGGCTGCTAAGCTATGGGTCTAACCCCATCTATAAAGCGAAGATAATCGTAATTTAACGTAGTTAATGTTTATGCAATGTTAAATCCTAAAAAACAAACATCCTTGTCGTAAAGTTCATGGTTTAACTACGAGCATAATAGAGGTAGTTACAAAAATCAAAATCGATTTAATGGATAAAGTATTGTTCCTGAAAACAATGAAGAAACTTGATGACGTCGCTTTTCTAATGTCAGTTTTCAAGTTCATTCTCCCTTGTTATCATGTCGTAGCCTTAAAAGGACTTTCTGACCGTTTGGGATTTCAACCTGTTGTAAAGTAAATTATCTTCTACCGATAAAATGACCCCGGAGATTTCTGAACTAACATAAAACTAGTTTCTTAACAGCTTCCCGATCCCGTTCATTTATAAACTGGCTTCCCCATTAAAGCGCTGACAGGAGCCAAAGCTCACTTCACATTACGTTTATTACTCTCAAAGCACATATCTCTGAGTTAGTCCCTGTAATGCATGTGATGGTGGAAAAGAAAGCTGTAAGCACAAAACGGCATTAACCAAAAAGCAAAAACACATATACGCTTTCTCTACTAATGATTCATTCAGCCCAGTCGCACCTTTCATGTAATCTTTGGCACGATTTTGTTTTAACAACAGTACAGCTCTATTCCGATACAAAAAGGGGGCACAGGACATAGCTTCTATGTTTGCTTAGTGTTATGTTTAATTATGACAGTTAATATAATATTCTCTCTACACAAAATTGATGTCCCGGCCTCATAAGAAGTTCGAGACAATTGAATCAATTAGCCGACAAACATCATCAATCAATTAACCAGTGAAACAGTTGATCAATTAATCAATCACTTATTTACTCAACTCAAAGTACCACTGGATAAAACACCTTCATCATAAATGCTGCTTTCAAGTCTCTGCTGTATCTCCGTTTCGAGTGATTGCATGAAAACAAACAAAATGCTATTAATAGGGGATTGAACGAAAAGTTAAATCACTATTCGAACGATCGGTTACTACTATTCGGATGTATTCGAATATTCGATTTTACAACTAGTTTTGATGTTCAAAAGCCTTGAAAATTCGATTTATGGTATGCTTGATCTGCATAGGTCTCCTTAAATATGAATATATATATATATGGTTACTCTGCTGAATAAACCGCATACTTTGTAGATTTCAGAGCTGTTCTTATGCCGCAGTCAATTCCTTCCCACCCAACCCAGCTTGAATAGGCTTTTATTTCACGATTCATGACTCGTGACCGAAGTTGAAATAGTTTTGCCATGATTAAAGAGAAACGGAATTTATGTTTCTAGAAATAATCGCGCAATGCCAAAAAACACACCCTTCACACTTAATGCTGTTGGAATGCTAGACTCGCCAAAGAAGAAACGATTTTAAGCCCATTACTATAACGAATATTTCACATTTATATATTTTTAATGCGCCTACATCAGCATCGTTATTTCCAAGGGGTGACGGTTTAGAAGTAGCAATTCTTCCTCAAGTTACAGTTTTACACCGTATTGTGAAAATGAATGCAATTTGTTGTATGTTTATCATATATTTAATAGTTTGGGTAAGTTTAAACAGAAAATATTTTACATCGATTGTGAAACAAGTTTTTACCATTTAGATTTTTTCCTCTCGATTCTGCTTCCTGGATACATAACCAGTACTCGCGCCGAATGTGGATTAATGAAAGGTCGTAAGGCAGATCCTGCTACTAACGGGATTCGAAACCACGACCCTCGTGTCTGGGAATCGATGCTCTACCCCTGGACCACTATCCTCCAAATTATATTTCTAATGTTTTTACTCTATTTCCAATGAGGCATTGTGTAAGCGGACGCGATTGACATGTTTCTTATCAAAAAATATTTTTGTTCAAAATATCCTTAGAAGATACGAACATTTCTAGGTGCAGGTGATTAATTGACAATGCTTAAAGATATTATAATTCAGCATCAAGTTTTCATTCAATGGTATTTTTGTTATATTCAGTTTCAGAATGTTCATAGAATCTTAGGCGTATGGTCCATAACAAAACAACATATACACATATAAAAATGAAAACTTCTTGAACAGAATGTGTAAAATGTCAAAAACGGAAAACTATTGCTCTTATTCATTAAGTTTTGATTAATCTCCAGTTTGTAACATCTTCTAGCATTCTCATTTGAAACAAGTTCCAATTAAGTCAACGCTTTCAAACATCTTCTTATTTCTCTATTTTCAGATGCAAACGGGAAATTGAAATCCCTGAAGATTGATGTCGCCAAGAAAGTTAAAAAGGGGATAAATCTACTCTGCGAAACGGGTATGTATGATTTCTCTCTTGATCACCATCTCACATGTTCATTACATTGTAACCGCTCTCAAAGCAGGCACATACTCAGCCAAATATAAGTCGAATGGGACCAACTTGGTCGATTCATATTCGTATAGTTTTGATATGGTAAGTGATGATTTGTTCCCAGTAATGAACCGGTGAGGTTGTTATTGGTGAGATAACATAACCCTAGACATATTCAACTATTCGGACACATTTTGTAGACTTTGTGAGAGGTTGAAAACCAAATTAGACTCCGTGGTACCAATTTACTAAACAAATTTAGGGAACACTTTGCGTAACACAAAAGTGATAAACATGGATAGCATCTTAACTGGAAGTAAGATGCTGCAATGTGACACGTAACTGGAAGCGTCTCGGAGAGGGGATTCTATTGATGTGTTCCTATGCAAAATTGCTTCGTAAAATATTGAAATGAGAGAATGAGTATTGCTTTGAACTACAGAAATTATGTTTTTTAACATAAGATGCAAACCAGTACCCTAAACGCTTGGTGTGCTGTAAAATGAAACAAGAACACATTCGAAAAGTTTTCTAAAATATGTATGTATTTGATTGCTACATTCAAGGGCCCGGTGTTTATAGTATAGCAGGCAAGAAGGTCCCCACTAACAGCGATGCTAGGAGTGTCTGTACCAATCAAGGACAAAGCTTAGCGGATCTCAGCAAGGAAGATTACGTCACAAACGCTTTCGACGTAATGGAACTAGATACGCCATATTGGATTGGGGGTGTCATCACAAAAAGTAAATTATACTGTTGGTGTTCATTCATTTATTTTTATATCTGTGTCTAGAAGGAATGTAGGTCGTATTAAGTTAAAAAGTTATTAAAGGCTGTTAAGATAGATTGATATACATCTTGACATGGGATAGTGATAGAAGTTAAGAGGTACTTGTTATAATCCGTGCAAAGTGTCTCATAAGCCAAACTGGCTGGCCCTTTCAATAGGGTCGACACAATAATAAACACACCCTTTACCTTTTACATCTGGTCAACAGTGGTTTATATGACAGGGGTCTGTAGTTATCCTTAGTTATCCAGAATTACATATTATAATTACAAAGGTTACGACTGTCATTCCATTGCGAACATTAGACCGCCTATCGTCCGGTTATGGGTACAACGAGGATTCTTCTTCCAAAGTTGGCTCGGTTTCGGGGGCCATTTGAAAAGGGTACGTTCACTGCATAAACCCCACATCCAGTGAACATACCCTTGTCAATTGGTCCCTGAAATCGAGCCAACTTTGGAATAAGAACCCTCGTTGTGATCGCCATGAGTAGTGGATTGCCATGGGATGGTGCTCATTTGATAGAAAAGTATTATCTTTCTATATCTGCAAGAATTTTGTGAATATATTTTGATTTGTGGAGAAGAAGACGACTTTGTGCGGGTGGTAATCGGATTTTTGTATTGCCTTTGTATTGTATTATCCTGGAAGGGCCGAATTCCGGTGATATAGGATTTGATCTCTTTACAAAAAAGTGTAAATACAAATGCAGCACTTGCTTTTCATGCCTAACGTAATACAGCAATATTTTGACTTTGTTTCAAAACTATTTTTAAATACAAATATGCTAATGTGACCGAGAAAAGGTAGTTTAAACAAACCCTGGATAAAGCTAGTCGATGTTTGAAAAAGCGACCTAATTTCGGTGACGTCATACAAGGGAAGCTACCCATATAAATTTTCAAGGGAAACTACCCAAACAAACTCAATAAAACAAAATAATTAAATACTGGTAGTTTTGTGGGTTTTCGGGAATTTTTACACTCTTTATTTTTTTTCACTTGCACTGTACTACACACACATGTCTATCAAACTTATTTCCAAGTCATATGTCATTTATGCTTTAAAAATCATAAGGTTTTCTTTATTCTATAACAACATTGAAGAAGAATTAAACCCTTCCTTCTAGGAACGATTAACTACGGAACAGAACACCATATAGCACCAATGGTTGCAGACATTGTCCTCAATTGATTTGTAGAAATAGTGCAAAACGTGGCAAAATATCATTTGAAAAAAATGTGGAAAAAATTGTTTTAAAATCTTTGGTTGGCCTTCTAGAGAAAACTATACTTCCGGTTTACCTTTAGAGGCGAAAGGTTGACCGACACTGCAGACGGTCTGAAATTGCCAAAATATTTGTTTGTGGCTGTAAAATCGAATTCGAAGATGTTCATAATTTGGTAATAGTAGAAAACATGAAAAAACACAAATGCAAACAATTCTATAAGAGCTTTAGCATTCGAGGTCTCATTTTGAGCTTTTCTGGTTGTTAAAAGATGCGTTCAGGATCTGGTAATATTTGCTGAAATCTCACGAAATAAGAGCATTCGACGATATAGTTCTGACCCTGGGATATTACATATTCATGTGATTTATATGGTAGCAGTTTCTTACAACGACATTTCGCAAAATTAAGTCACAACAACTAATCAATATTTTATCTGTTTGCCACAAAAGCAATGTGAATAACCCCGCTTTATGCAATTGTCCATTTGTACGATGATTATTTATATTTGTCCCTGTAAAATATCTTCTCTTCCCTTCTGAACATTAGCAAGTCATCATACATGCATTTCATTTATGTTTTGCCATTGTTAACCCGCTTATCGAGCATATCGACTCTTTTTCCTCATAAACACATTTTAAAAACGTATAAATCAATTGATGTTTCTATAATTCATGTTTTACAATCCGACGAATATTGCTCATTCATAAATTGTAAGTCTATTCTGTTAATTGTTTGTTTAAAGGTCATGGTACAGTATAAATATTCTTTCTTTCTTCATACAAAAGGGAACAAGATAACAAGGAAGAGTTTATGAAATTGACTTAACCCATTACCAAACAAAAACGACATTTAACCGCTTTGTTACAGACAAATATGGAAAACATTATGAGCTTATAACGAGCAATATCTCCTTTTCCCACAATGTTTATGTTTATCTGAAGGTTGTCTTTCTATTTCATAACATTTTGAAATGTCGTCTGCAAATTTTTTCATTTTCAACAGTCGAAAATTTGCCGTTTGGTAAAGGGTAAAAGGCCTTGATTTATTCCTGTTCAGATAACATGATTATACATGGGCGTTCTGTTTTACAGAGACGGTAGCAAAATTATGCTTGGCAGCCAGAATAAAGGAGGGCAAATTGACTTACATCTATGACACGTGTACAAAGGAATATAACTACGCCTGTCTGAAAAGTGAGATTTAATTCTTCTTCCTCGTCGCTTCTTTCTCATTCCTCTTCTTCTTCTTCTTTTCTATTCCTCCCTTTCTTCTACCTCTTTCTCTTTGTTCTTATACTTCTTCCTCTTCATCTTCCTTTTCATCTATTTCTTCTTCTTCCTCTTCACGATCGTCACAATCTTTTTCCTTTTGTTTACAATCTTCTTTATTCCCTTTTTTCACCTATTTCCTATAAGACCGTACAGTATTTATCAAATGTAACATAATGATGAAACTTTTTGAGACTTGAACTTTAATTTAAGGTAACAGGAGACTGCGATGTCAGCATCAGATGAAAACAGGTCATACTATAATGTCCATCTTCCATTTTCTTTACACCATTCATAACAAAAACTACTCAAATCAACCCTAAAATAACTACATTCTTTTCTTTCAGAAAAGTCTGAGATCAACTCTTTTCATTATCTCGTGTCCTTTAAGATGTCAAGGTACAAAGATTTTAAAAAGGAAATCGAGGAGAAAAAAGCTCTCACAACATCGTCAACTGTGCCGCCCACAACATCCACTACTACAACAACTACGCCAGCAGTAACAACGTCGACTACAATATCATCTACGACGACTTTGCCGCCAACAACATCAGCATCTACCACAACAGCATCAACATCAACAACGGCTGCAGCTACAACTACAACTGTACCATCTACCACTCTAATGGCTGCTGTATTTACCTTTACGGAAAAACCAACAACATCGACGATGGCATCAACAACCACTACAATGTTAGAAACGACTTCTACCATCCAACCAACGACGTCGCCAGTGATATCAGAAAAGTCGAGTACAACAACAACACCTTTACCAACAACAACAACCGTCATTCCACCGTCGTCCTCAGCAGCGTTTCTTATACCAAATGTCACTGATACGCCATTACGTAATGTATCATTAGCCCCTGGTGGTTTACCAAACGCCACTACTCCACAATTACGTAATTCATCTTCAGCACCCATTGGTTTACCAAATGTCACTGAACCGCCATTACGTAATGTATCATTAGCCCCTGGTGGTTTACCAAACGCCACTACTCCACAATTACGTAATTCATCTTCAGCACCCATTGGTTTACCAAATGCCACTATTACGCCATTACGTAATGTTTCATTAGCCCCTGATGGTTTACCAAACGCCACTACTCCACAATTACGTAATTCATCTTCAGCACCCATTGGTTTACCAAATGTCACTTATACGCCATTACGTAATGTATCATTAGCCCCTGGTGGTTTACCAAACGCCACTACTCCACAATTACGTAATTCATCTTCAGCACCCATTGGTTTACCAAATGTCACTGATACGCCATTACGTAATGTATCATTAGCCCCTGGTGGTTTACCAAACGCCACTACTCCACAATTACGTAATTCATCTTCAACACCCATTGGTTTACCAAATGTCACTAATACGCCATTACGTAATGTATCATTAGCCCCTGGTGGTTTACCAAACGCCACTACTCCACAATTACGTAATTCATCTTCAGCACCCATTGGTTTACCAAATGCCACGGTGTCAGCACCAATAGTAAAGAACACAACTACAGAAGTCGATATGCGAACGACACCAATTCCTTCGATTACAACTACCTTAAGTAGTTTGATATATGCCGCTGACAAGAAAAATATGAACGTGACTTCTACGAGTTCTTTAATGGAAAAACTTACCAGCGCATCATATATTGGGAAATCTGAAACAACTCCCGTTATGAACGATGCCACAACCACCCACTATATGACTGATATGACTGACAAAACGACAGAATCGTTTGTCGCTTCAGTAGACAATTCTAAATCTTCAACAAAATCTCCTAAATCCGAAACCACAGCAGCCTTGACGGACTCACCAAATAAAGATACCAATTTAACAACAGCAATATACATCCTTAAATCGACTCTAGGTGAAGAACAAGATGAGGCGTCTGCATCCACAACTGACACTTTAATTACAATTCATATAGACGAAAGTGAAATACCACTTGTGGAAGAAAGTGATGATGGTTCGGATAAAGATGAAACTGTTCCTGGAGGGAAATCTATCCCCGATGACGAAGAAGGTGGAAACACAGCCGAGTCAACCAAAACCGAGAACGGTGACGTTTCAAATGATGGTATGTATCATTTACTTGTACTGTAGTTGCTAATTAAATTTAACATTAATGGCGGAGTTAAAATCGAATTGGTAACTAACATGGGCTGAATTAAGAAGACCCTTTTTATAACAAATAAACTATTTTCTGTTTCAATCATTGTGCTGAAAAGTTTATCTGTATTGGGGTTACAAATGGCCATAAAGTTCTACGTGTTCAGAACTATGCATATTGGTAATTACAACATGTATTTGTAAACCGTGTATTTGACGGGGCGATATTTGAATATTTACTTACGATCAACGGATTTGGGCTCCATGGCCAAATGATAATAGGACAGAAGTTTAAAGCCCATGACCCCGCTCCGCATGGATTCGCTGGACTTTAATAATGTCGCCTCTCTTATAGTTATATAATATTCACTGTTTTCCCGAATTAACCGGCTTTATCGACACTTGTGCTTGGAGTATCCCTCTACTGTATACATGCCGAGCATCGCATTGTAACATATGCCATTTTGTCGATCACAATAAAAAAAAACTTTACAAACAGCCAACCAATGTAATAATGAATATTCGATTTTCCTTTTTATTTTGATATTCGGATACCTTTCCTATCCGAAGAAAGGTACACTTATGAGTTGTCTAAATCAATAAAGACGATATAATCGATATGACAAGGGCAATAAATGTGAACGACAATACAGGACATTGAAGTCCACATATACATTACCCGCATATCTTTACGGTATTTTCCCCTTTTAGCCCGGGGTCCTTGCCCGTGCGTACTCCAATCCTTAGCGAGGTGTATTCGCACGTGGGGACCCCATGCTATTTTCCTTTCAACTGAGCTCCTGCAAAAATTAGGAAGTTATGACGTTTGAGACTGGGATAGACGATTATTCACTTTTTCTGTTTCAGACTGGGAGCTTCCATTGATAATAGCATTTATCGTAATGGCGGTGGCTGTGATAATGGCCCTACTTCTCGCAGTCTACTTACAGCGCAGGTAAGCACATTGTTAACGTGTCGATAGAGGTGACAGCACTGTTATAAAATTACATGCGAATATCTAGAAACAATGCATACTTTAGTTTAAAGGTTATTATTAACAGACGAGACAAGGTACAAGTCATTATAAAACGTCGTTGAAACATCACAGTATTTTCATGGCGGTATAACATTTAATGAATTGATACAGAATATGTCTATATATTAAGTATGAACTCTTGGTATGCGATGGATTTCAAACTCGTTGCAACGCTTTTGGATATGAATACATCCTTATTCATAGATTAAAGGATCTTAATACTTACTTACATACTACACTATTTTTACTTCAAACGACAATTCGCAGTACACCTCTTGCAACAAATCAGCTGCTATACAATCATATAGAAATAACATTTTAATAACCAATTTGTCTTACATCTGTAAACAAGCTGCTTTAGATTACAAATAGCGTAAATACGCCAATCGTTATACCATTGATTTTAATCATAACATATTTTACCAAAAGGGCTCGGGGTAACCAACGGGAATTATGGTCAAATTCGTTCCACTTTGGTAAATCGCAGTGATTATAGAGAGTAATCGAATGGCAGTGTCTAACTTCAAATTAGAGAATTAAGAACAAAGCAGTATTTACTATGATTTAGTCGGTCCTTCGATCAGTCTTCTTTAATCATATAGAGTATTGGATCGTTTGTATATATCTGAATACATGGTACAAGTTTGTTTATGCGCTACTTGCGGTTTGTTCCTATGTGGAACATGCATGTATAATCAAGATTATGCATTTATGTTTAACATAGAAAAAAAAACCATAATTAGTATTGTATCATATCAGATGTATGTATATCTAAATAGATACTACAAGCCTTTTATGTAAATATTTTCCTTGCTGATACTTTCAACTTACTCTTTATTAATGTATATTTCAGGCGTAAGTTGCAGAAACAAAAGGAGTCGGACACGGATGGTAACGTCGAGTTAAGAGCTAAGACTGCCGTTAATGGTGAAAATAAGGAGCGCGAAACGGCAACATTTAACGATGGTGCATATGATATATGAATACTAGCTGACCAATGGAGATGAACATAGTAATTGGGAACAGCAGAGGCGTGTTTCTCAAACTAACTTCTTTATGGCTTCTCGAAATCCTATATTGTTGGTACTCATTCGAATCGTCTCGTCGAGGCGATTCGTATGGTTATCTACTAAATAGGGTGGGCCTAAATGTTTTAACCAATTACCAAAGAATAATGACATTTGACCAGTTTGTTCGGACAACTCTGCAAAATATAATGTGTAAAGGTGATATTGCTCTTTACGAGCAATTTTCCTTTTCTCACAGTGTTTTTTTTTTTGCCCTATCAGAAGATTATTTTCAATTTCAACACATTGTAATATATCGTCTGCAAACTGTTTCAAATTGTGACAGTAAAACATTTGGCGTTTGGTAACGGGTTAAGCACTGAGCCCAACATACCATTAAACTCAATCTTACTGGTCTAACGTACCCATCAACATCTTGGATTGGGTCAATAAAGGATACCGTCTTAAACGTTTTAGATGCTCTTTAATGTATCAAGTCATTTATTGTCATTTATACACATATTGTATAAGAAACTGTTGTAAATTAAGCAGGAATTACTCGTGTCGAGTAACTTCTTTCTTCATAACAATAATCTCATTTCAATTTTGAAACCATGACCTTTACCTTTTCAATCACCATACGTTCTTGTTCCAAGTTGGATCGGGGTCATTTCTGAATGAGTGAATGTGTTAAAAATCAATGTTGGAACTTTGATAAGGAGGACTGTGAAATTTGTGGAGGACGGTGGTCAAGGGGTATTGCATTGGCCTCCGAACTCGACAGCCGTCGGTTCGAATCCTGTGAATAGCAGGATCTGCCTTGCGACCTTTCATTTACTCGTTTTCAAACAATAACAACATTTAATTCCTTTGTTGCAGACGAATCTAGAAAATAGTGTGGGAAAGGAGAAATTGCTCGTAACGAGCTTGCTTGTAAGAACTTGTTTCACAATCGGTGTAAAACAACTGATTTAAACTAAACTAAACTATGGCATTGATTTAATGGTTGATTTGTTACAATGCCTTTTTTATGAAATGCGGGAAATGAGGCAGCCATTTTCCCTGTTACATGCTTGGTGTTCGTAAAGCACATACCACGGTTTTCCTTATTATTTGACACATCAAATAAACAGTTTTATGCAACTAACCACCATGGTGTTTTACAAGACAAGCACTTTGTCCGCAGACTCTTGATGGTGATAAAACCCTTATAATACCCGAGGACGGCGCATCTGCCGTGATGGTTTGTAGAAACCATTGTGCAAAAGGAGGAAGGGCTAATCCTTTTGTATCAAATATATACTTATGCGAATGCATTCTTTGTATAGCATCGTTTTTTCTGTTATTCACCGTTGCTTCAGATTTGAAACGGCCATTAAGTTCTAATATTGGAAAATATGTCAATTAATCGTTTGGCCGAAACATTTACGAACTAACAGTGTGGAGACAGGCCTATCTCTACATATGTTCTTTTCGCAATTAGTTGTGCTTAACATGATATGGTGCCTTAGAACACACAATGTGCCTCAAGTCATACCAAAAGCATTTAAGTGTGTATTATTGTATAGATAGACATCAATGTATAATGAAAATAAAGGGTCAGCAGATACGACGTCGGATAGATAAACAATGTTATTGCTCGATTTACATTTGATATAGTAAGGGCAAAATATCACTAAGTTTGAAAATCGACGCTTCTTGTAGTATGACATCTACCCTAAGATTAGAGGGGCGCGGTCATAGCTTTCGATTTAATAGTCATTAAAGTATATAAGTGACGAAATCATATCCACTATATGTATATATTTTTTAAACTGAAGAAATATCCACTGTGCCAAACTTTGTAATAAAGCTTTTTTAGGGCAATCAATAACTAGTTAAAATAGTCATTGGTATGTACATACTAATTAATAGTTACTGCTTATGTTAATGATTTGTATATGGACTGATCTTTTGTAAGTGTCGAAAAAGGAAATCATTCATTTATTGATATAATGTTTTCATCGATTCATATATCTATTGATTTATTGATTGATATGTTGATGGAACTATCAATTGATGATGTATTGATTGATTGGTTGATTGGTAGTTTTGGTATTGTTGTAGCCTGTTAGGTTGACTATCTGACTTACCTGTGCTTGCATTTGATTGATTGATCGAATGAACTTCTTAGTGATCAATTGATTGATCAATAAACTAGTTGGTTGATTGTATTGCGCAGGGTTTATTGTATAACTGATTGAATTATTTTTTGCATATATGATTGATTGAATAATTGATACGTCGGTCGTGTAGGATAAGTGTGCTAAGCAATGCAATAACTTGCAATAACTTGCAATAACTGCAATAATTCAATGTTTTACTTATTTCTTAGTTCGTGTCTTATAAAGCAGCTGTTTCAAGCAGAGTAAATACAAAGCTTCCTCATACACTGCAGATCCCCCCAAACAACTGGGGCCCGTTTTACTAAACAACTTACGGAAAATGTTTGCGTAAGTCATAATTGATTAACATGGATAATATATTCAATGAAAGTACAATATTGCAATGTGACACGTCATTGGAAGCGTCTCGGAGAGACGATTCCAATGATGTGTTACTTTGCAATATTGCTTCGCCAAATATGGAAATAAAAGGACTTGTTGTTTTAGACTTACGCAAATCTTAAAGCGTAAACTGTTTAGTAAAACGTGCCCCTGGTTATGAAGTAAATTGTGTATTGTAGAACACCATTTAAAGTGTTTATCTCGCAGATTTGGAGCCTTACCTTTTTGAAGTGAAATACGTCATATGGATACAATGACAACACATGTTCTATAATTACATAAAACTAGACTATTGACACGCTTCTTAACACCTTTCTTAACCATATTGTAAATAAGATGGTCTTTAGAAGTAGTTTTTTTGTCTAGATGGTAAGGAGCACATTGAACCCAGACAATGATATGAAAGGACACTCCTAACATCTGAAGCTAGCAAGGGCCCTCAGACATACGTCCCTTTACTCTCTATAGGCCTTATATGGCAAGAGTCTTAGTCATAGAACCGATAGGGACGGAAGCCCGTTGGACAATTGCTTCATGAAAACACCGGCTATCAGCATTTTGAAAACAAAGAATGCACTGGTACTCACAGCGCACAATTCGTGAGACCCCCAATTCAACTATGTGCTTTTGATTACTTTATCAACAACAGAAATAACGAATTCAATGCTCCTAATAAGCGTTATATGATTTGGTCAAAATGGTTTTAAAATCTGATATACAAAATTGGCATATATTTCTTGTCATTTTTTCCCGTTTTACGTGGAAATGATCTTACAACTTTTTTGGAATGGTTTAAGGATTTTAGTTTTGCTTTGTTTAAAAGAACCTTTATCGAGGCATGAATCAATTGAACATATAGTTTCGAACGTTATGTTTACCCACAATTCTAAAAGCATATAAAATACCAGTCAAATGCTGTTGTTGTGAAAGCGCTTAACTGTTTTAATTTCTCGTTTCGTCTATCATAATTCTTTTCATGCATGGATGATGTATGTCTTTTCAATATTTCATTAGATAAGAAGAGACGAGTGAGTAATGCTTGAATTTGTACATGTTTTAGATGTATTCGTGTGTGAACCTTTTTTATCAATTTGTCTTAAATAAATATTATAAGAAGAAACACATGTTTCCCTTTTTGTATTTTTGTATTACCCTAGATTATTTCTGGGAATGAACACCAAATATTCATGAAAGACTGTTGTTTAAAAGGTAAATTTGGAATGAACATTTGTTAACACCAGGAGTGAAGACATAGAGTCAATGGATATATTTCGTTCGGACTACTATAAATTATAGAATACTGAGAAATAGAAATGCGGTATAGTACATTAATTAGTGTTATAATATTTTACTGTACATAGACATTCATACAATCCTTCATGAAAATTCAGAATCTCATAGATGTCTGGGAAATGAGCTTGGTCTTATCAGTATTTGTCTTCATGTATGGGTGTAGCATCACATCAACGGTATTTTAATTATCTTCGTTGTCTGGTGATCAGGGTACCGTTTTACTAAACAGTTTACGCTTAAGATTTGCGTAAGTCTAAAAACAACAATTCCTCTTATTTCGATATTGGGTGAAGCAATATTGCAAAGTAACACATCATTGGAAACGTCTCTCCGAGACGCTTCCAATGATGTGTCACATTGAAATATTGTATTTTCGTTGAAGATACAATCCATGTGTATCAGTTATGACTTACGCAAAAATTGTCCTCAAGTTGTTTCGTAAAACAGTGCCCAGAATTCTAATGAGACTTTGGGATTGACTGTCAAAATTCCATGTAGACTGGGAACCGGTCTCTCTTCTTTCGAATTAACCCATTACAGACCAATAACGACATTTGACGACTTTGTTGCAGACGTCTCTGAAAAACATTGTGGGAAAAGGAAAAATTGCTCATAACTAGCAATTTTTCCTTTTCCCACAATGTGTTCTGTTCTATCAAAAGTTTTCTTTATTTCATCACGTTTTGAAATGTCGTCTGCAAACTCTTTCAATTCGGGACAGTCGAAAATTTGGTGTTGAGTAAGGGTTAAGAGACCGGTATGGTACAAATCTACCAGGCAGAATCCTGGCTGGTAACGGAAGGAACGAAAACAGCACACTGTCCATAGAGTTAAAAGTTTAACGATTTAAACGAATGGTTGGCCGTAGCACGAAGTTTCCTTCACGGAAACATTTTTGAAATGGTTTGAAATTGGAATTTTGACAAACATTTATTACAGATCGGTGAATAATCTAAGCCTGATAAAGGGCTCTCTTCTTTTTAAAACGTAAAACAATGATTCAGTGGAAACAGCTCTGATTTCTTGTTGGTGATGTCGTACTTTGGTCCGTTGCATTCTGACCAGTCAAAAAGCCGTGATGTTTCGAATAGTTAGAAAGCCACAGTGGCTCGGCCAATCGTAACAGCTCTAGTATCCCCGTGCCATGAGAAATTCACTTCGTATTTAAGTATAGGGTACCAAATTGTGTGTTAAATGTTCAAGTTATTAACACATGACCTATAACCGTCCACATGTAGGAGTAAAATGTTTTCTAATTCCAATTGTCCTCAATGATGTGAACAAGCATATTAACTAGAACGTTGTTTTGTTTAAATCAAAATGAATGACAGACTTCATAGAACATAATGATAACAAATCTATATCATATTCAATATTCGTTAGAAATTATTGTGACAAAGGGATGCACATTCTATTTTAAGTCCCAACAGTTTCTTAAAGTATGCGGCAGCAGGTACAGAAATGTTTGTTACCAACAACTACATTTGCTGTCGTTTCAAAAACAAACGATAGCAAGGGAGATAACCTTTGTTCAAACATGCTTAGTCACTAGGCAGTTACGCCACTTTTAAAAGAAATAGGTTGATGTAAATGTCATTGATATCACATACCTTGCCACAATTTAACCAAGACATCGTATCTGTTTCATAAAACAGGATGACGTACGAATATTTGGTATACAGTTTATACAAGGCAATAAATAATTTGATATACATAAAAATGCATCATCCTCATTCAGTAATGTTAAGAGTACCGGCTCAAACACACACTTCGAAAAACCGATTTAATATAAAAAAAAAACTAATACCATTACGGTGAATTTTGGTCATTGTGTCAGTCCATTACGGTTATCAAAAAGCTATAAGTAGTTCTGTGTAATTTAGAAAAACCAAGGGTATAGATAGGTGCACCACAGTGCTTCGATCTAACATTGTTAAAAACGGTGTTTAAGTTAAATATTGTCAAATCAAGTAATTTTTATTGGAACGATGCTAGCAAAGTGGATATATTTGTAAATATATTGCTACAATCACTATCACTTTTGGACGATGAAACTTTAATCATTTAGGAATGATTCAAAGCAGTAAATAATTGACGATTTTTTTAACACTTAATGGTCGCTTTTAATGCAAAATGTCATTGTCATATGAATAAACAACGTTGTTTCTATAGTAAAAATCTTAAAAAACTAAAGGATGCACTGTTGTTTACAATCTTATCAAGTAATTCTAATTGGAACGATACAGGCAGCGTTAATACATTTGATAATGAGCGTCTACAATCATCACTTTTGGACGATGTAAACCTAATTGTTTATGAAGGATTCAAGGCAAACTTTTGTTTACGACTGTCTTAACACTTCTTCGTTGCTTTCAATGCAATATGTCATTGTCACATGAATAAACAGTGTTATTTCTATATCAAAAAGCTTAAAAGTCTTAAAGAACGCAACGTTGTTTACAATATAACATAAATATCAGATTATATTGTCGTACGGATAAACAATGTTCACAATGATGGAAAAACCTAAAATACATAAAATAAAATGCACTGTTGTTTAAAAGATAACATAAATATAAACATTACTACACTCAGTTCTCCTTGATAGGCGGAATGGGAGGCACTTTCTTGTCGTTGAATTTCAGTTTATTCCTAGACCGCGTGGACTTTGTGGTACTCTTTGCGGCAGTGCTCTTGCCCGCAACACTGTCGATGGCGCTGCGACCCGCATTGCTCTTGGCAACGCTTTCCCCGGCTACACTGTTGATATTACTCTCCACAGTGCTGAAAGCAACGCTAGATGGCGCCGACAGCTGACTGGCGTTACCACGTGATCGGTGGCTCCTCGCCTGCGACCGGGTGCTCCTGACGTGCGACATCCGGCTTTTCATACGTGACCTTGAACTACGTGCTCCCGACATCCCGCGGAAAACTAGATCCTTGGTCTGCTCCCTGTCCATCTCGATCTTGTCCCAGAGAAAGAGACCGCCCGTGATGAGACATCCGAAGAAGGCGCAAAAGGTGAGGCCGTAAGCGCTACTGATGTGGCTGGAGTCGGAGTAACTGGCCGCGTACACGATTAGTCCGATAAATACAAATACACCTGGAAAATACGAGGTATGTGTGCATTTATATAGAAAGATAGATGGATAGATCTTTTATTCAGTAACGTAAACTTTAGAAAATGTCTAGTAACGTACAAAGATTAATATACTAACAATTCTACATAACAAGACAAATGAAAACTAAGTTTGGAAAAAAACAAAATACATTTTTGAAGTTCGTAGGTGTGAAAGTAGTATCATTATTCTTTTCTTTATATGAGTTTTAAACTATGTTTAGCTGTGGTAGAATGTTCTTACATGGAAAATCGTAAAGTGATGAGAAATAAACCCGTCAGTCGGTGATTTACGAAGAAAAGGGTCACATAACAGTTATATGCTTCCATGTATCATATACGATCGTGACTGGTTCTGTTAAAGTAGCAAGACAGTAACATATAACATTAGAATTCAATATTGAACTGCAACACTTCGATCCAGACAACCAAAGACAACAGATAATGAACGAACCAATGTTTTGCTCTTGATCATCTTTTCAAATAAAACGAATAAAACAAATTCCTCCTTGCTTGCAGTATTGAAAAATAAATTCGGGGGTTATGAATATGTCTTAAATGTCGGGTTTAATTGCTATAGTGCTATTGGATGATCATCATTTCACACGAACACACAAATAAAATTGCATTCAATAAAAATTCATGTATCCATTGACAAATAACAAATATAATAATTTCAGCGTTAATGTTGTTCTACAAAAATGAAACATACAATGCACAGAGGTCTTTTTGTGTATTGCCACATGACTGGGCATACATTTAGATGATAGCTGCTTTACAGATCAACAGATCAATCTAATGATCAAGCTTATGACATATTTCATGTGATTGTTGAACACGATATGGACGAGGACTAAGCGACACTTACCAGTACCAAAGGACAATCCAACGATGATCCACTGTAAAAACGAATATTTCACCTCACGGAGGAAGAACATGTAGGCGATGACAAGCGAAAGTAGTGCCAGCATACCGAAAAATGCCATCAGTTCGAAGCCTCTCACTGCTCGGAACCAGTCTGAAATGGATAACAGAATAGTGTATTCATTTTGTGCATCTATTGTAGACCCAACACCAGACAGGGGAATCACGTGACCAACATCCGAGCAAGATGGCCGCACCCATGACGTAACAGGTATTTTGCTTTTTTCACCTACTTTGCGAATTGTGTACCACGCATGAGTTGAACATCAACTTTCCGTTTCTGGTAGTATATGATAATCCATGTTTATATAAGGGCATTTCGTCTAGCACTTAGCGAAGAAATCGCAATCGATGAGCGATACTCTCATTCTTGCTCGTTGACAGCGATTCATTTGCCGAGTGTAAGAAATAACACCGTTAGAAGGCAAGGGCTTCATATACAACCAGAACTGGAAAGTTGAAAGTCAATTCATGCAGGCTACACAATTTGGATTCCATTGGCAAAGTAGGTGAAAAGAGCAAACATACCCGTGGCGCGGCCATCTTGTTTGTACATAAGATCGTAAACATTGGTCACAGGATTTCCCCGTCTGAACACGACCAAGCTAAATGGTAAAAACATTCTCTCCTTATGGTTTCCTTTCCTTTCACCCATATACATGATGTGTATGTAGAAAGAGGGAGCTAAACCTAACTAAGAAATTGTTGCAATATTTCATTAACCATAAGAGTGCTGTTTAACTTTCTCAAAATAAATTTTTGTATCGTCTGCTATCCAAAATCTTAAATATCTGCTTACTTTTATGAGGAAAGATACTGATAGAAGCAAATAGGTTCAGATCACAGACAAGCCGCCAATTTACCTGCGTAAATATGTTATATGAACAACATTTATTATAGTATAATAAAGAACAGTTAACCAATGAAATGGTGATAGGTATTTGAAATTGACGTTTATCGCTTTTGCGACATTTTTAGACTACAATTTAAGGATGGTGTTTGAAAAGGGTAGAAATTTAAAATTGAAGACGATGAGATTTTTCTTATTTGCAAATAGTTTATTGTGAATGCCTTTAAAGCGTGACTAATTTAAGCTATTTTTTGCTTTTCCAGCAATTCTTCACCGAAGCGTAAGGTACATTTTAGCCTGAGGTCCCGGCCCGATACCTTGCGATAGGATAGATAGATATCCTTTTTTTGACAACCACATAAGTGTACAGTCATTTTTTTCAAAAGATAAAAACATACAATATATACTAGTCATTAATTAAAATACAATTACACACAATTTAAAAAAGATGTTCTCTCTTTAAAAGCAAATTTGAGATATGTTGCCAAATTCTTATCGCATGATTTCAATACTTGTAGAAATTGAGTTGTATAGGGGCATACGAACGGGACATAACCCAAGGCTAGCCTATTTAAGTTCACGATTTGACCAGCCTCTTTCCGATTGATTTTGAAGATTTGATAGCATAAGCCCAATATTTGAGTGTTCTGTTTATGGATAGAAAAAGTCTCTTGACAGAATGAGGAAGTAAGTTAAGTCTTGCACGGAACTTTCGTTCACCGATGTATACCCAGTTTGATTTGTACAAATCAAGTTGAAAGGGTGGGCGGCTTAAAACGGATTAACTATTTTAACTTTCCGGTTTATATCCAGCCAATATATCCAAAATCGATATTAGAAATGCCTATTGATCTCTAAAACAATCTAATTGATTATTAAGTGTTGTGACGGAAGGAAAGCCTAGCCATTTTGCCAGTTTTCCTTTGTACAGAAGGTCATCAATTCTTTTAACTGAAAGGTGAATCGGGAACCTTTATTTACAAACAGTGATAAAGGACATTTCAGGTTACTTTTCAAAACATTCGAAAGTATTAACGTAGACGATCCTCTCTTTTCTCAGTTAATGTATACATGTCGTTTGTCTGTTACACTTAAAAATGGTTTATATCCCTATAAACATTAATACGTTGCGTTTCTTCTATCATAAGCACAATAATCGAAAGGAGCATATCCAAGACTCCTTTTAACTAAGATACTTTGTCATATTTTCATTTGTTTTCAAAGCATTTTTCAGTTTTGTTACTGTATTCCTGGATCGACGAGTACAAGGCTTGGGCTCTGAAGTGACTTGCAAAAGGACACTACAGAGAAACCAGAGATGTCGGTTGGGCTTGATCCCCGGACCCCGAGGACTAAGTCCAAAAACTTAACCACTGTGCCCGCAGGACCTAAACTTTGTTTTACATTAATCACGAATTGTAAAATATCCACTTATGCTATTATGATTAAAGTGTATTGGCAGATTATGTGTTGCTTTACTCGTATTACGTCAACAATATCAAACTATGTTTCAAGGCTTTTTGTTATTTAAAGAAAGAATTCGAATCTCACTCACCTGTGTTAGACGACTCTGTGTACTGGTAACACGTTCGATCCCCGCTAACGACCTCACAGTAGGTCCATAGTCCGCCATAATACCCGGTCGACACCCCTTGGGCGGTGAAGGTATATACGTTCCAAAAGGGCAGAAACTCTCCGAATATCAGCAGTAAAAACGTCACGATACATAGTCCTGAAGCGATGATTCGTTTGATTGACGCATCTCTGGAAAAGAGAAATATGAATTAATCCTTTCCTTTATAAACTCGTATAGAAGTTTTAAGAGCAATACGTAGCGAGGTTGTGACAAACTAATATCTTTAAAAAAAACTTTCATATTTTGAGATTATTTTGCTCAGTGGTTTCGGCTGATATAATATAGAAATATGAGCAGTATTGTCGATTCCTTTTTTTTATTATTATTTTTTAACAAAAATGGATCTATAACAATGCCGTTATTATCTTAAAAGTGCGACATATTAAAGTAGCGTTCTTCTACATAAGTTATTGCCTTCACTTCGTTCTAGTTGAGTAAAAATGCGTGTGTGCGAATATATATGCATTACGTAAAAAAGGGAACGCAAAAAGGAAAGAAACAAACCAGCGAACGGTCGTGAGCCAGAACGTCGGAAAAGAAATAAAGATAAGATTCGATTAAGTAAGTGAGGAGAGATGCTAACGATCAAGCGGGAACGATTTCAGGAAATAATAAAATAATTGACAGAAAAGGAGAAAGAATAAAAATACTAAAAGTAATAGGAGAATAACTTGTCAATACAATGAATATAACACTTTTGGTAACGTTTAACTAAACGACTTAAGGGAACTATGTGCGTTAGTAAAAACTCATAGACATGGATTAGATCTTAATCAAACATATACTGTTGTAATATGACATGTAATTGAAAGTGTCTCGGAGAGACGATTTCAACGAAGTGTTACTTTGCTATATTGCTTTTCTTAATATGAAAATATGGGGCAATGTTGTTTTGATTATATGACAGCAGATTTAAAGTAAAATGCTGCCTTTCCTTATAACTATCTTATATAACTAGTTACGAATCAAAATAACATCCGTCTTGTTTCAATATCAACAAACGCAATATGGTAAAGTATAGTATAGTTGTAGTTGTCTCTCTGATACGCTCCTATTGACGTATCACACTGTAATAACTAGTATAAGTGCACATATCTCTTGATACATTGTAATATCTAAGGATATCTGTTTTGACTTACGCAAATATTTCTTCGAGTCGTTTATCGAACTATTTACCTCCTGCAGACGACATTTGCTTTACTAGACCAGACGACTTGAGAAAAGCATCATGAACATGTGAAAAACCTGTCAGCTCTGCTGTTGTGATATGTGAAATGATTGAAAATTATTGTGGCAAAAGGAGAAATTGCTTGTGACAAGCAATTTCTCCTTTTGCTACAATGGTTTTTGAAAGACTTCTTCTACATGTGCAAGACGCAATAACATTGCGTTAGATGGTAATGTGTTAAACGCTTCCAAATTTGGTCCTTACCGAAACCCCGCTTGCACCTTTCTCTTGGCTTTATTAAAGGCTCCTTTCGCGGGCGACGGTTGTCGAGGGTGATTGTCCAGGGACGACTGGACAGTCTGTACGGTCCGAGAAGTGCGATTGGACTTCAGCGACACAATCGTAATCTTAGATTTTCGGTCATCTTCGACCACAAACGGTTTCTCCGGACGGTTATCGGTCGTGGCACGCTCGAACTTGGAGTCGATGTTTTCGAGCTTTTCCTCCCGTTTGCGCTCGGCGGGAGTTTTCGGCCCTGCTCGGAATTTCCGATCGCTGACGGGCGTGCGTGGAGTGTTTTGGTTGCTACTGTCCGAGAACCACATTGTTGTAGCTGTGGTCTAAATGTCTGCATGGAATTTCTGTCTTTCGTTTAGTAGGCCTTCCATGAACCAAGGTTCAATTGAAAAGCTTCTATCTAATGCTTGTTAACTAGCGTTCTATATATAGTTTGGTAACAAATGTCTCATATTTCATTTGAATATACCATTCGTACTGACAAAACTGGAAGATAGATTTACTTTGTAATACAACCCGTCAATTGTATGAGTCTGTAACAACACACTTCTGAAAGAAAGACAAGAGAAATATAGAGGAAATGTATATCCAAATCATCAAACTCCGTTCTTTTTGAACTTTCCTCGTCAGAGTGTTTATCCTGTTTTTGCATAAACGTTCATATGGAATTTTAAATCGCCGGTACTGACTGATGATGAATAAAAATGCTGTTTTATTGAATTACACTTAAACCATAGGCGAATACAATCTGGCACACAGAAACACTTTGTACTATTAGAAAACTTTTGTTTTTGACCTAAGATTAACTAAGTCATATAGGAAACTCATTTCAAGTAACCCAAAAATCGTTCGATGCCTTTGTTTATGAGGTTATTGAAAAACCCGTATATGGACGGGCTTTCTCTCCTATAACAACAGTTAAATGTTCGCCAGAATTCCTTATGCACGCCTTGGATACTGTTTTGCTTATATGTTATGTAACGTGTGTTCTTACGGCAAAGATTTTACGAATAGTGAATGGAACTCTAAATTTAATCAAAGATGCTCAGTGTCAAAGAATTGTATATTATAGATTAATGCGCATTTGGAGGAGAAGATGTATTCAATATATGAGAAAGATTATCAAAAAAAAGAACCTGTTGATAAAACTCAAATCAACACCAACCCTGATCCTCTCATACCCCTTTCCTATTATAACAACGTCTCCAATGACAACTGTCACTTTAGTCTACCCACAGTTTTAGTCAAAGCACTATAATCTCATCACAGTTGTACTGCTGAACATCACATTATAAAGCGAAAAGTATAATTTGATAAACACTTATTTCTCAACGATACATTTATTGTTTCGTTTATATCTGGTATCTACCACAGTGAAAGCCAATTGTAAGAAATTCCATGAGAGAATGGGGTGCGAGAATCTATAGACTCTCTCGCTTAGTATTACCTAAATAGTTCGCGAAAGCCGATTGTAAAACCTCATCGGATTCCCTGGATAGCCTGTTTCAAAAGTTGTGTTAGTTTATCCTAAAACATAAAACAATTTCGAATGAATACACATGACAACCTATCAGGTTGATCTATGAAGACGAATCAACCACCAGATGGTATCAAAACGGCAATGTATTGGAACAGTACTATTGTATGTCATTCACTTTAAATAAGGACTAACAAATCTTTTGCATCAAGACATCGACGAATGCATTAAGGTCTTTTCTCTGATATACGGTCACAATAGGTCCCTGCTTAATCCAGTGTACGGATTATTGGTGGATTAAACACAATGATTCCATTAAGAAAGTTAACAATCATCTCATTTGTTTTGATGGGGTTGAATTGTCTTTAACATTGCGATGGCAATTGCCAGGTTGATATGGATATGTACTGGAAGTAGATAAGTAGTACAATTGGAGTTTATGTGTCCTTTCTTCTCCCTCCCAATCTCGACCAGTTTTAACTTATGGAAAACAACTTGTGTAGGTTTGGTATATCTCGTTCTTTGATAAACAATCATAACGAATGGCAATAATCTTTAACCCTTTAAGTACTGAAACCGCCTTCATATTTATGCAAACATGTTAACTTGTGGCTGGCCTGTGATCGAACCCGCTGGCTTCTCTGAGTATCTTTCCTCACCAAATTAAGCTTATATTTAAGGTTTTTGAAGCAGACGACACACATAATTAATTATGATTGGAAGAAGGGTATGACCTGGTAACAAGGTAGTTCAGAACCGTTCATTTTACAGCAGGACGAACGGATTTTTGTCCTGAATAATGTGATTTGAACCTATGTGAGGCTCCAAATCACATTCTAATTTCATAGGGGGTATGCTCCTGGCTGTTTTATGGTATGTCAACTGTTCTATCCACCAACAGCCATTGATTAAGATAGGGGTCTTTCTAGAGTTTAAATGACCCTTGTACCGCAATATAACTGAAAGACATGAGAACTTTAATCAGCATTTTGGCCGAACCTACGAGAAAAAAAAAGAAAACAATTTCATGTTTTGTATGTTTTGTTAACGTTCAATTAAATTTAGTTTAAGTTATAGTTTAAGAAAAAAAAGAGATAGAATATCAGTCTAATTCATTTTAACCGTCAAGTAAATTTCAATAATGGTACTTAAACGTTGAAAAAAGTAAGGCATGTAGTAAATTATTTTTTTCATCGGCCGAAATATTGAAGAGAAAATTAGTATTGGCATCTTGTAAAACTAAATAAACAAGCAATACATTCCCAATATGGGGGGGTGATTAATTAGTAGACCAATGATTCTTTAAAGGATATTGTTCATGGATAGCAAGTCGTTATTGAAATCGATTTAGCACGGTGTCACACTTTGTAGAACATCGACTGTACAACAGATTATCCCTACAAACAGAGCCTGGTCATTAAAACCAAAATGTTTGAATTCGTGAATTTTAATTTAGGAGATACAACATTTTGCTTTCACAGTGAAATGATTTCGTAAATGCGTTAATCCTTCTTCGTCGTCTATTACCTGTATGACTCTAATGGGACAAATTACAAGTAAATGAGTAAAGCTATTTTGAAAGATCACAAACGAGTATAAGGCATAAACCCACAGACAATACTTGAATGCCCTGAACAGAAAGTCATTCTTTTTCACAGCGAATAACGAAAGATTGTACATTTTTTAGTCATCGTGTAAAATTCTACTACGTTTCCTTATCCTCTTTTGTCTCGGCTTCGGATAAGTAACCGATTTACCTTCGGCTAACCGATGATATTCCTACGCCATGCCCGATAACGTTTCCGATTCACGACACGTACAATATATTCTCTATTAAAATGCAAATGCATACTGTGCATTCAGACATCTCCAAATTAATCATCTTATACACCTACCTATGCTATTCAAGTCGTGAACTTTTCATCACCTGACCTGAAAGCCAATGATTCAAGAACGGTTGACACAGGTATGCGTAGATAAAAAACTGTTGGTAACCGGTTCACTTAAAGGATGATGTCCTTCACTTCAAATAAATCAGAAAATGTTTCCATATAATACCTCATCTGGTCACATGTATTGTAAATAAATGCATAGGTTTCAGAATATATTGTAACATAATTATTCATTGCTTTAAGTGAACGTGTAATTCTAATGTCACAAACACTTCTGCTACAATGTTTCCATAACTGTTCCCATAATGCCTCATCTGGTCACATGTATCGTAAATAATTACATAGGTTTCAGAATATATTGTAACATAATTATTCATTGCTTTAAGTGAACGTGTAATTCTAATGTCACAAAGACTTCTACTATAATGTTTCCATAACTGTTCCCATAATGCCTCATCTGGTCACATATAGTACAAATAATTACATAGGTTTCAGAATTTTATAACATTATTATACATTGCTTTAAGTGAACATGTAATTCTAATGTCACAATGTCTTCTACTAGAATATTAAATGCACTAGTATATGCAATTCATGTTATATGTCTTTGACAACTGATACTTCGTACAATTTAAGAAGTCACACAAGTTAATATGGCGAGATGGGTAAATTCGTCTGATTGCAGTGTGTTAAAGCGATCCATTACAAAGTAGGGGGGTTCTAGAGATAATGGCAGAAATATACTATCAACAACAAAAAACAATGGTCAACAGCACGCATTGTGACTTGATTGATAACGGTTTCTTTTGTTGTTTTGTTTCCTTTGTCATTAGATGAATGTAATACTATTTTATGGGAAAAAGCCGTCTAAAAGCCATATTGTTGATTGACTTAATAAACGTACATACCACAAGTTTAAAAGTCAAGCTTATTTCTAACATTTCATTATCTTTATGTGTCGTTTTACTGTGAAAGGTTTGCCTTGGTAATATATAGAGAAGTGGCTTCTGTGTAAGAATATTCTGAGCAAACAATTGGGTCTCAGCTTGACATTCAAAATGAGAAGCGCACATTCAATGTCAAATTTTATTAGCATATACATAGACATGTCCAAGTGCCTGGGCCACCGGCCAGTTAAACAGATTTACACAATGTACAAAAAGTCAATTGAGAGTGAGTAAATGTATACATATGAAATAAATTATTAAAATCTTGAATAACTTTTGCTATAGGTTGGAAATAATAGACTAGGAAAATTGAGATCTTGTCAATAACGTCTACCGTACTTTTCCTAGAAAGGAATAGAAGCATTGAATAGTTCTGTTTCTTATCCTAAAAGTATTCTTTTTGTTTCCGAAGATCATGGTATGTTTTACACTGAAACAAACAATGATATACATCTTCCATGACACAATTCTGTTCAACCTTACAAATTTGGCAGAATCTGCTTTCTATATCTAAAGACATGTGTCTTCCAAATTCAATCATTTAATCGTGAGACGAACATCTAAAATACATTATAAATGTTGTTTGTTACATATTCACATAACACTTACAATCATCTGAAACCCTTCTCAAATGTCTTAATCGACTCGCAAACATTCAAATGATACTTAAATAATAAGGTAACTGTGGACCGGTTTCTTTTAAAATACATCAGCCACTTTACGATACATACAGCAATAGCGACGTCACCATTCGCATTGTGTTGGTTTAGATTTTATTTTGTTCTACGTATTTTGACTTGTATTTTCTTGGCAATAATCTTTATACTTTGTTCTATAAGAAATGCGCACTCCGATTGCGTCGTATTCTGTGAACCATCGCAGACAGTCCGACCGCCCTTCAAGGAAGAATGATCCATTGATACTTAAATATGTATTTAGAAGTTTTCTATTAAAATCATTAAATGGCTTGAATGACGATTCGTAAGCATTGTTTGACTTCGATTGGTGAACTGCCACAGTTGTAAGCGTTATGTCAATTGCAGTATAATTCCTCGACTTTGCAGTCATCATCAACCAATTATCGAAATTTGGTACCCCGATGACAACATCCGGTATATATTGCCATGGAAACAGTTTGTTCGTAATGAAGAAGTCGGCGGCCCAAGAAGGCATTAAGGTTCCCCTTATCTTTGTTGTGCGCAAGATTTGTATATCAGAGGAAGCTTCTGCATCTGTTATGTTTAAAACATTCCATCGTTGGCCGACAAGAAAAATTGGATTTGTTTTGTTTCCTAGCAACTTATCCAGAGAGTTCAGAGTATCCAAAAGACTGCTAGTGAATAAGATGTCAGAGTTTACAAAACTGTAATACTTTGACTTGAAGTGACTCATCGTTTCGGTGTA
>OX401409.1:24218845-24316345 GCA_947846245.1 Cerastoderma edule | reverse complement strand
TAGATGTACCTACCTACTTCCACTCAATGATGAACTAGCCTACTTATCATAGATCATAAAGAAGTGTAGATATTTATACGCCCGATGTCACACATGTTGTATCTAGAACTGTACCTACCTTGTCAGCATTTTGACGAGTTGTAAACTCAAATACGAAAACTGTTGTAATCTCGCATTTTGTATAGTCCATATGTCCCTTTTGGAAAAGTAACACGAAAATAAGTTGACTGTTTATAGACGCTAAGTGCTTTCAGAACAGTTCACGATAATACTGCGTGACTGGATTATCTTGAAGAAACACAGTAGTGTAGCAAAACTATTTCTCTGCTAAATTGTTTTAGTCAAATTACCTCCCTTTTTAAAACTTATGCAACGTTTCTTAAAGGTAGAATATAGCACAAGGTGTAGGTGAGGGTTCTGTCTAGAAAACTTAGATAGTAGACCTTTACCTTATTATAGTAATTGGTAACGTCATCACTCACTTACTCATCTCATTGTTCATGTAGGGCTTCATCTTTGTAACGCTGCTTTACTAATCAGGATTATGTAGTCATTTTGTATTAAATATCGTAAACGTTTATTTTATCTCCTTTTTTAAATTTCCCTCTTTATATATATGTTTTTGACTTCAAAAAGGAAACAGCCGTCACGTCGGCTGAATCTGACAACTGATCGTGTAACAAAAGAGCCTCCCTAAACACATCAACTAACTAACTGATCAAATTCATGTATTATTCTATTATTTTTTCTCCATCAAAGCAATTTTTGTTCGTAGCTTGGAGTGATTGATTGTATCATCGTTGCACATCACGGACTATTCCTAAAAGAACTGTATAGTAGTGTAGGCATATGCTTGTTATCTTTGTAATTGAGGCTTTATTCAAAATAAACCTCCTGTAACAAAGGCAATGCTCATCTATTAACTCAGTGTCAAGGACTTACCGTGTTATGTTACCAATGTATGGCTTTGCAAAAGGAATTAGTCTTTTTACGAAAGACTTGTCTGATATGTTTTATCATCTTTATTTGTTGTCGTCACCTATAAAGTTTTCATGTATTCCAGCTTGGCCGTATCCTAAAAAACTCCTATTGTTCAAAGTGATACTTTGTGTATTAAATGCAATACTGATAGATTGAAAGATGTTTTCCACCACCAAACAAAAGTATTTAGAGCTTTGTTTGTTTATGTTATGGTTCTCACTGTAATACTATGATTACTCTAAAGTCAACGTAAGTGTTAGCTATACGATGTATATATTTTAAAAAAACGCTTCAGCGAAAAACAGCTTAATGCAATCCTACCCACAGAAAACATGTTTACCTAAGAAACACTTCTCTTCTAAAGTTTAATGATTATTCAAACTAATTGAGAAACTACCGTTTAAGACAAGGAAAGACAACTAAATTGACTCGTTCCCTGTTCCATGCAATTTCATTTTGATTTTAAAGTGGTGTTCTTGCATTATAAAATCTAACGCCAACCCAGATAGCCATGGCATATGGTAACCCACTCACACCAACCTAAATTTGTCACAGTTTTTCGGTTCTTGGTATCAAGATCTACAAGCAAAGCAAACTTAATAGGCTGATAAATACACTCGGATATTTTGATAAAACACTTTTCAATAGAATTAGAGCAAGGATAGTGTTTAATTTTCAGAAGATCTATTTTTGGCCACGATATAGACCTTAGATAGAAGTAAATGCTTACCATTATTATGTGTTATGCAATTACCTCTTAAAAATTACTAAAATATTATCATAATAGCGAACTTTCTTAGAAATTGTGTTTCGAATACTCGAAAAATTCTAAGGCGATTGTGTGTCTTGGCAAAAGTTTAACAGAAGTGATCGAAAGAAGATTTATTTCGAAAACGGCACTAGGGTAAATGGATAAATATTCAAGAGGAGTAAGTCTACTTAGAATTGTAGACTTTTTATACGAGTGTTCTCCCTTTGTTCATTGACTATGACACTCGTGAACCAGTTTACAAAAAGTCTGATTTATTGTGCTTTTAAACAAAAATGTAACTTAGATTTTAGATTGAATTAAAAAGAATCATCTTTGTCAGTTTCCCTAGAGCAGAACCAGTTTTCCCTTACCTTACCAAGAACTGGCTAGAATACTCCTTACCTGGAATGCACAACTCGAGTCAATCTGAGCACATCGGGTTTATCCAATAGAAAACACCTCTGAAATAATAGGGATGACGCCATATTGTTTCCCGCGAGAATGACGTCACTTTCTTTCGTTTCTAAAAATAGATCTTGACTGTAAAATCCAAAAAGTCGTTAAATTTGATAAGGGAAACAAGTATACATGTCACAACAACAAGTTCGCCATTTGGTATGAGTTACTGATCAAAAGTGATTAAAAAGGATGTCCAACACTTCCATACATATTGAACTACTTAACATGCACGCTTAGAAAAGGTGTTCATCGGCGGATGCCGATTTACCCGAAAAATTGTAACCCTACACTTATATCCGAGGTGTATTTCACAGCTCACGGAAATACCCGAAGAGTTCCGATTGAACTCGAGTGTGAGAGAAGTCATAACTACTATTTTGTCACAAGAGGCCTTGGTATTGAAACGGCAATCTTCCTCTGGTCATATAAGCTAGTAGTATCCATGATGAAGCATTTCTAGCAAGCTGAACCAATTGATAGCCAATGTTTTAGAGTTGTATTCTTACAAATAACTGACAACAGAAAACTCCAAAGTGTGCACCGTTCACAATTATGTTTGGAGGTTTTTTTTCCGCACACAAAATTTATAATTTTTCTATTTCATTAAAATCATGTTTTTCTCCAGATATCAAAACAAATGGGTAAAAAATGGTCAATAGTTTAGTTTTTAAATCAATTATACGTAATTCGAAAATAAAGATAAAACAAAATTATAGAACTCTTAAAACTTGCTCAGACAATACTTCAACATGATTTTCCCTTAACACCGTACTTAAAATCCACTCCAATGTATTTGAAATGGTTTCAACTTCGATCCGTACGCCATCGATGTACCAGTTAAAAGGGTTATGTTGCTTTTTATCAACAGTATACAGTTTTGTTTTAAAAGCATTTATTTTCTAGAAAACTTTAAGTACAAAATATCGTTACTTTAGCTTCATAAAAGGACAACCATGTACTGTCGCTTACCTTTATATATATCGTTGTCGATTAACCCCCTACTCTTTACTACCTCACTTAAACTTATCTACAGCAATATCTTAATAAAAGGCCACTGTGACAAAAGAAAAAAAGATATACATGTATTCCTTTTGTTAAATCTTTCCTTATGCGACAGCAGTTTCTTGTGAATATAATTATGGAAATATACATGCGAGTCTTGTTAGTGGTATGTTATAACACTTATGCCTTCAGTTTGGACAGTCATCTACTCTCATATGGGAGGATGGATTATTTCTCCCGACAATAAGGTGCATATTCCGTTCGTTGAGCAATGCCGATGTTTTCTTTTGTTTCGAATTCCGTGAACAATGGTAGACAGTCTGTGCGACCACTTCCGTATGCGTGAAGGCCGACATTTAAAGTTGTCTTCAAAAGATTTCTATTAAAATCACTAAATGGTTTGTATCCAGAATGGTAAGCAAACTCAGATACGGATTGGTGCACCGCTACAACGGTGAGTGTTATGTCAATTGCAGTATAATTCCTCGACTTTGCAGTTGTCATCAACCAATTATCGAAATTTGGTACACCGATGACAACATCCGGTATGTATTGCCATGGAAACAGTTTGTTCGTAATGAAGAAGTCGGCGGCCCAAGAAGGCATTAAGGTTCCCTTTATCTTTGTTGTGTGCAGAATTTGTACATCAGAGGAAGCTTCTGCATCTGTTATGTTTAAGACATTCCATCGTTGGCCGACAAGCAAAATTGGATTCTTGGTGTTTCCCAGTAACTTATCCAGTGAGTTAAGCGTATCCAAAAGGTTGCTAGTGAATAAGATGTCAGAGTTTACAAAACTGTAATACTTTGACTTGAAGTGACTCATCGTTTCGGTGTACATGTGTTTCAGAACAGGCAGTCGTCTCTCTGTCAAGACCATTGGTGTGCTTCTGACGTAACATCCTGGCACGTCTTCGAGGTGTGACATCACTGTGACGTCATCTATGTAGACAACAATAATCACACTCGGATATAATTTGGACCAGTTTCGAATTGTTCTGTTTTCAATAGAAGAGTTGAAATTTGCGATCGTAAATGTTGTAAACAGTGTCAGAAGATGACCAGGCGTTGGTAAAGGCAGAGATGAATTCGTGTTTTGGTGATCGTGCTTTCCATGTAGACCGGGCTCCAAGGCAGGTGTTTGTTTATTCGGAGCATCTCGAAAGATGTCCAACTTTGAAACGGGATACTTGTTATGACCCCTGATATATAACATGGAGCTTGCGATTAACAGGAATATCACCAGGAATAACAACTTGCGTCGTCGATAAGACACGCTTCGATCCTGAAAAAGAATAAAACAATCTGGAATCCAAATGTGTTGGATTCATTGATCAGATCACCAATGTATCGTCGACATTTCTTTTACATAAATGATAATGATCTAAATGTGCTTGTTCACAATTGTGAAGAAATTAGGGAATTGAAAAATTAATTTCCTAAAAATTGCACAACAGCTGTACTGTTTTTGATACACACTGAAAAATAGCAATTGAAAGCAAAATTAGGTTGTCTTTTTAATTCATTAGAGAGTTGTACTCTAGACTAATAGTTGTTAGAAATTACGTTGTCAGTCTAAATACCTTTTTTTAATTTTGTTACTTCTAATTAGCTGAATTCCTGTGATTTTTTAGATAATGTGAAGTGAGTCTGCTGTTAGTATTTTATGGGAAAGCCGGTTTATCAAAAAAAACATAAATTCTATCTTGCACACCTTGCTAGTGTCACGTGACAAAAGCCATTAATCATTCAAGACGACCCACGTGACTGTTTCTTATAAACATACCACTTATTCTTAGTCTTAGTTTTGACCGTTGTTTATGCAAAAACGTTAAAACGGGTTACAATATCTGAAATATAAAAGTCCTTAATCTTTCTGTAAGGTTATGACTGTGGTTGGAAATCTGTCAAAAATCTAATGGTATGTTACTTTAGGAATATATGTTGTCATTTTATAGGTAAAAGACAATTTTATAAATATCTAGAATACCAATATGTCAGTCTTTTTAAGTGTATACACAGTAAGTTAGCATGTCTTTTAAATCTAAAGTATGACATTGATTTTGAGATCTAATGCATATAAACTGTACATACATAGATTTTAGGTATGGGAACGAATAGTGAAATCACTATTCGAATATTCGACTAGAACTATTCGAATATATTCGAATATTCGATTTTAGAATTCGTTTTGATGTCCGAATGTCTGCATGTCCGAAACTAGTACACTAGTCCTCTGTTCAAACCTTTTTTTGTATAGCCGATATCTGTATTCATGTACGTGCATGCAATATCAAAGCAGTAATAACCATTATTTCGTTTTTTATCAACAGACAACTTTTCCAGTTTCTTACATAGTTGGTCCATCAGAGACATTGTGATGTTTATCGAATAGATGTAGAAATTAGAATGAAGATATCATTTGTCTTACTTGGACATAAAATTATGCTTTTAACTTCAATTTTGAAAGATCACAAAAACATAAAGATGGGAAAGTGTTAAAAAGACTTTTATACAGGCATTTTCCCCGGAATGTTTGCAACAGTTTAGCCACTATAATGCGGAAGGTATGTTTTCTAGCCACACAAGCGTTAATTGACTAATCGATCCCATTTATGAGATATCTATTGGAAAAATCTCGCTCCGCTCATGAAAATTTGATCAGACTGAAGAAAAATGATAAATGGGTTATAATAGTTTAACCAGCAGTCATGAATATGTTAATTTCATTTGGCAGTTATCGGAAATATACGACAAAGAAAATTCGAGTGTCTGTCTATCTTTCTGCAGTTGTTGTGTTTGAAGGAGAAATCTACTAATAGAAGTAAAAAAGGTTAAGCCTTGAAATTAGTTTAACCCTTACAATGCTGGGTAACTTTCTTTCACATTAGATATCTGCTTATCATGTTTAGGGAAAGATACTCAGAGAGGCAAACATGTTAGATCACAGGCCAGCCGCCAAATTATTTGGCGGCTGGCCTGGATCTAACCTGTTTGCATAATCATGAAGTTGGTTCCAGTGGTATAAGGTTTATGTCTTCCGCGACGCTCCTTTACTACTGCTATTGACATTATCATTTCCAACTGTCGTTCCTTCATACATACTGACATAATGCTCATTCAGAGCTTTTAAAGATACTCTCTCAGAGATGTGTGTATTTGTAGCAAGAAAAACGTTAGAAAACTGGTAGTGACAATCCTTGTCACTGAACCAAAGAATATTTTCCTTGTTCAGGTTGTAATAACTTAAAATAACATTGTATTATAAAGTATTGAATGTATTGATTCATATTTCTTGTGTTACTTAACCTTCCAGAAATTATTTTATTACCTTTGAAGATGGTATGGTCATTTTGACTTTTTTGCGCAAAACGGGTTCCACGAAAACTGTCATTTTGCAAAAAAGAAATCGTCGACCTGCAGTTTTCTTTTCATCTTTGAACTCACCATAAGGTTTTGAATAACAAATTATAGATTTAGAAAATTCTATGAAATGATTATTTTCTTATAAAACTGTAGGAAATGTCCTTAAGACGTTGTTTACAAAAAAAAACCCGTTTAAACGCCCATAGATATCTGCAATTTTAATGTTCTAGATCTTTTTTGTGTAGTTGCGAGCAGGATTTGGAAGCTGTAACCTTGTACCATGCGACTTCGTAGATCTTTGCTGTTCTTTTTACGGCAGAGGATGATTTATTTCAAAGAGCTAAAATATCTATCTCTGAGAGGGTCTCTTTAAAATCACGTCAGGCAGCATGTCTTAAAGCGTAACTTTCGGACATGAACACGAACATGAACGTTTCAAAGGATTACGGAAAATATGCGGAAGCTTTTGGAAACCCAATATGCCAGATTGCTTCCGAAGCGCTACAAAATAGCTTAAACTTGGTTTGGTTTTTATCTTACGATCTGCCAAAAAATGGTCTAAATATGTGTCTTCGTTAATGAACATAAACTTGTATGTAAGTGCCACAGCTTCGTGTACAATAACAGTACGCTTCAAATAATTCGATATTTAAATGAAGAATAAATATTAGTTTACATTTGGTCCCTGTTAACCAAAATCGATTGAGAAAGCAATGGTATTGTTATATTATAAAATGGTTCACAGTCATCATTTCGAATCAGTTAACCATATGAAGAATACATCACCGATCAGTAAAATACACGGATAACTTCCACATATACATGTTCATTTAAGCTAGCAAAATTGAAATGTATATATGTTAACTTACTTTTACGTTAGTACCTCCGAAATCCATTCGCCTATTGTAGTAGTGTCAACCCGACAATGATTTTCGAAATGGAATCAATTCACCAATACCACGCCTACGTCTTGATTAGTTAAAACTCTATATAGCCAATAACGTACTTTGGGTCAATGCTTTACTCCGTGCAAAATCGCTACAACGCCGCTTCAATACGGGATTTGAGTAAGTTGGGAAAAAAAAAGAAAATGGCACTTCATCACATGAGGATTTTTCTTGTGTTGCAAATATTTAAATCCAGTTTCAAAACTTAATTTAAGCATTCGTGCTTTATGAATATAGACTATTTGCTAGTTTTGCTTCGATTCTCACGAAGCACCAAACATGGGGTAAACGATTAATTGTACTCAGCCCACGGCGTATTTGGGTCATTTCTATTTATAGCTACGTGTAGTCTATCGTAATGACGATTTACCATTGTGTTTTTGTACTTCTAAAGAACTCAGTAATATAAAGACTAGCGTTGAGACGGGTTTTGTATTCTATCTTTCCTGTTTCTTCTTCTTGTTAACTCAGAAGGGCACCTTAGATTATTTTTCCGCGTTCCAAATGTCTTCTCCACGAATGAAACTAATGTTACATCGATTGTGAAATACGTATTTACAACATAGATAAATCACTCACGACAATGCTTCCGGGATGCATAACCGATTTTCTCACCGATTATTGGGTCAGTCCCGGCAATTCGAACCCGGGACCCGCGGCACAAGAAGCCGACGCTCTATCACTGTACCAGTGTCGCCCAACATCTTTAGCCGCGACTGTTGGTGTGAAACGACCAATGGCTTACTTTGTGTCTCAGATATTGATTCATTTTTAGACACTTTCTAACATGCGAAAGGCAGATTCAAAAACGTTTCATGCTAACATCGTGCCATACCTAGTTTTGAAATGATCAAATGACAACGAACATTATTGTTTCGATGAATTATTCACCATAATTTTATGATATCAACTTTAATATCTCCCAGACACCAATCGATGCTTGGATGCACATCAACAAATCACATGTATAGGAAAGTTCATCGGTCTTTTTGCGTTCTCGCAATCTAGATAATGATATTGCGATGCTGATTAACCCTTTACCAAACGCCAAATTTTCGACCGTCCCAAATTGAAAGAGTTTGCAGGCGACATTTCAAAATGTGTAAAATTGAATAGCATGAATGGAAGAAAACGCTGTGGAAAAAAATTTGCCAAACAATAACTTTCGACAGTCTCAAATTATAAGAGTTTGCGGACATCATTTCAATATATGATGAAATTGAAAGGCAATCTTCTGATAGGGCAGAAAACATTGTGGGAAAAGGAGAAATTGCTTGTTAAGAGCAATTTCTCCTTTTCTCACAATGTTTTCCAGAGTCGTCTGCAACAAACTGGTCGAATGTCGTTATGTTTTGGAAATGGATTAAAGCTCGTATATCTGATTACAGCTCAATAGCTATGAAAACCGCTTTTGAAATTATTAATTATTGTATAATTAGTGCAAATAACGAACGGGTATTAAATCGCAAACATTTTTGAATTGCTTAACCCATTACCAAACAATAACATCATTTGACCACTTTGTTACAGACGACTCTGGAAATCATTGTGGAAAGAGGAGAATTCTTTTTTTAACAAGCAATTTCTCCTTTTCCCAAATTGTTTTCAGCTCTATCGGAAGATTGTTTTTCAATTTCATCACATTTTGAGATGTCGTTTGCATTCACTTTCAATTTGGGACAGTTGAAAATTATGTGTTTGGTAAAGGGTTAATGACATAACAACTTTTGAAAATATTATAGCGGGGTAATTGCCCTTTAAAGGTTAATTCCTATTTAATCGAATGGATATTTCAATCATTATTTCAATGTGAATCAGTCTTGCAACATTTATTTCAAAACCATTGCATCCAGCTAAAAAAAAACAAATTATTATATGCATATAACAATTGCAATCAGAACAAAAACAAATTTGCAATGATCATCGCAAAAACTGTTTTATGTTAGAGTTAGAATTAAAACAATTTTGATTTCAAATGCAACCTATAGATGGAAAGACTTAAAACCACAGTCCAGCAAAATCTTATTCTTTCTTTGGCTATCGAAAAATACCGGCAGATTACGGTCCGAAATGTCTATCTTTACTTCACCAAGAATTCTCTGCTAACGATTAAAAATTATGAATTGTACGAACGTCTTCACACATGCTTTATGAATATATTTTGTAAGATATAGATATGTTTTTTTATGATTAATGCTGAACAAAATTATGTTATGTTATGTTAGGTTAGAATTCTTGATGTCACATGGTCACAATACAACACAAACTAAAGCCAGTACCATACCCGTAAACGTAAACAACATGGTGAAATCTGTGTTTGTTGCGCTTGACTTACTGAATGGTCAGGTAGTTTTAGCCGCCCGTATAAAATGACATAAGAGGCTATTGTCATTGAAAACTGTTTATTTTCATACTTTTCCGGGGTTAACGGGTTTCGCACAGTGACTTTGACAGCATGAGAGCATAACTAATCCCAAAGGGCATCACATTTTCAATTGTTGTCGACAGACCCTTCTTATTGGATTAGAAACCCTTACAAAGTGATCTTTCTATAGCCTCGCATCCAGGCCTTGAGCTATGTCCATGAAATAGACAGTTGTGCAAATACATCCCATAAGATAAGTCATTGTAAGCCACTCAAATTGATTATGAGTTGTATTTCATGCTTGAAGATTGGTGTAGGACAATTCCCTATAGAACAATTTCTCACTATAACAATTCCCCCACTGGGACAATTTCCCACTTGGACAATTATCTACAGGACTATTTCCCCACTATGACGATTCCCAACTGGAACAGTTACCTATAGGACAATCCCCCCACTATGACGATTCCCCACATGGACAATTAGCTACAGGACAATTCCCCACTATGAAGATTCCCCACTCGGACAATTCCCACAGGACAATTCCCCACTATGACGATTCCCGACTGGGACAATTACCTATAGGACAATTCTCCGCTATGACAATTCACCACTGGGATAATAACCTACAGGACATTTCCCTACTATGACGATTCCCCACTGGAACAATTCCCCACTATGACGATTCTCCACTCGGACAATTCCCACAGGACAATTCCCCACTATGGCGATTTCCCAAGGGGACAATTACCCACAGGACAATTCCCCACTGGGACAATTACCCACTGGGACAATTATCCACTGGGACAATTACCCACTATATGATATAAACTTATCTAAGTATGTATCTTTTTTTCTTTTATAACGTAACGTAGATATTGTGTTGCTTACGTTATTTTTTAATCATAAACAATGAAAATAAGAGTGAAAAATATTAAAATATATATTTAAAGCATTGTTCCTTTTTCGTCTGAAAAAAACGTATACTGATAAAAGAATTGTACAGATAACATGTAACAATTTATTATCATAAGTATTGGAAAAATCAAGTTATATTCATGACCATTTAATTGAACTGTTGATTCAAATTGTGTTTGGACAGTTTTAACCTAATATGAAATACTTTACTTTGCAAATATTGACAATTCTAATACAAAGACTCAGACTCTTTGTAAAGTTTGATGATATTGATTTTTAAATGCTTACAGATTTCAAGTAGATTGAATGTGGGGTCTAATGGGAAAATTATAAGGATGCATAGGGATGATAAACCATTTTAATAAATATAAAAAATGAAGAATAAAGGTGTGAAAAACCAACACAGGCCTGAAAATCATGTACATTATTGGTGCATTAGATAACAATTAAAGACCTCAGAGGCAAGGTGTAGCTAAAGGATGATTCCAGGTGTGAAGCAAAACAATCATTTATTCAATCCAAAAGTAATCTGTTTTCAATTGCCTAAATCAATTATTGAGTTAATTATTATTGATAGGGTAATAGCGTTGCAACCCATTCTTATCTACGTTTACATTATGAACAAATGATATGTTTAAATCCATGATCGCTGGTCTGGGTTAGTTTTAATTTATTGCCTCAATAGTAAATTTTCATGAAAATATAAAAAGATATATGTTATTGCTATTATTTATTAAACGTGGGGAATTGTCTGCATTCTCATCATAAAAAGATTTCTGAATGGACCAATCTTTTGACCTTTTTTGACCATATGTTACTTGTTTGGCTTTGGTAATAATGTATAAACATATTTCCATATGTAAATTGAAGATATTGGTTTGAAAATATATTTTGAATACTTCTTTAATTCAGAATCTTAACAAAATATGTGATCTGACCATTTCATTTTACCAGTGGGGAATTGTCCTACTTGACACAAATGTGGGATATCGTCCGGTGGGTAATTGTCCTAGTGGGGAATCGTCCTTGTGGAGAATTGTCTGTACCCCTTTGAAGATAGCTTTGTATCAGGAAGCGCGAAGCCATTTTATGTTGATAAAAGACGAACAAGACATATAAGATAAATTCTCGCTGAGACAACTTAGATAGGAAATGTATCAATTATTTGTTGATAGCGAACTGAACTATATGGTCATTTTTATGCTGAACTAACATCGCATATGTTGGCGCTTTGTCAATTACTTACTCATTGCTTTTGAGTTTTAATTCAGGCATACTTTACGCTGCTTTATTTTTTTGGTGTGGGATAAAACACCGTGTCTACAATATTTCAGTTATTCACGACTTTCATGGTTTTTATAAGTCCTTGGCATGGCTCTGCAGTGTCTTGTTAAAGGATTCTCGCACAAAACAAATCCCAGTTCCGCTGGTGAGAATTGAACCCAAGATACCGTGTCGCCTTAACCTTGGCCAGGGTCGACATTTGGCTATGGAGGGCGACAAAAGGCTAATGGAGAGACGTAACGATAGATATAATCAGTATGGCCGTGACCTTTGTGTATTGAACCGATATGCACTTTACCCTGGCCCACAGCTGAAAGTCGGTCGGTAATTGTGAACTTTAAGCCGACTTATTGGATTATATTAGAATTATATAGAAGTTATTTGGACACTGGAAAGCATAACTCGTCAGTATGTTTTCTCAGAACATGCTCAAATATGTGACATTTACCATTGGATAGATGGTAAAAAAAAACTAGACTCGGCCTAGAAAAAGATTCCCGTTTTGTTAACCAAACCCCGTCTCGGGACGTAAGATAACGCTTCAACTTTAACTATTTTTAAATGTATAAAGGGCCAAGATATATCAAACAAAACGACATAAAGGGTTTTCGTAAGTGGATATCCGCTACAAGATTACAATGAATACGCATGAGAATCAGGAAGACGGCATAATTAAAGTAATCTAAAGGTCACAGATGTAAAAAAAATCGGAAGTCAAGAATCACATTCTTTAAAACTACACAACAGCTGTACTGTTATATGATACGCACTGAAGAATAGTCGTTAGAAGCAGGATTGGATTGTTTTCAATTCTTTAAAAAGTGAACATTATGATGTATACGGTAAATTTACATGCATTTTTTTCCAAAAGTGTGACATCGCTTTTGAGATCTACCGCATATTAACTCTGCATACTTAGATAAATTTACGCTTCCCGAATCAATAATGTTTTCAGTAGGTACTTATATATCCAACAGCAATACAAAATGTAATGTTTAAATTTTGAATTTCACTTTCTCTCTTCATATTGAACAAGAACCTTTAAAGGTCAAGTTATATCAAACGAATCGACAATAAAAGTTTTAGTAAGCGGACGAACACCTACTTCAAGGTCCTATAATTGAGGTTTTTAACCCTTTCCTAATCAACAAATTTTCGACTGTCCCAAATTGAAAGAGTTTGCAGACGATATTTCAAATTGTGATGAAATTGAAAATTGTTCTTCAAATAGGACAGAAAAGTTGTGGGAAAAGGAAAAATTGCTCGTCATGTGCAACTTTTCCTACAATGTTTTCTAAAGTCGTCTGCAAGAAAGTCGTCAAATGTCTTTATGTGTTGGGAAAGGGTTAAACCGATTACTGCCCACTAGCTATCGAATCCAAGGTTCAAATACAATCTAAAACGTAGCCTTGTAAAAACACAGATCTTTATCCCCAATTTACACAAAACTTGGCAATATTTCTTTTATTTGAGGTAGTAGGGAGTATGCGGGTAGTCAGCGGGGTTGTCAATTTACTTATCAGAGGAAATCGTTGATAACTGGAGAGAGAGTCTGGGTTATCTGTCCTTAAAAGGCACATGAATGGATATAAGTACAAATGAATAACTGAAACTATATATTGAGTTATTTCTTTATGTTCGTAAAAGTCATAAAAATATATTTGTATCCATTTCAATCATGTTAATCAACAATTTGATTGTTTACATATTTAAAACAACGCATTCTGATTGGTCGGTTCGAACATTTGTGCATCACATGACCAGGTCGGAGGTGAAGAATCAGGCAATCTGAATAATTAAATTGGCTAATCTAGGTTATATCTTGTTGGGTTTCCCTTCTAAGTTGTGGTGAATACTATTTGAATCAGAATAAATATTTACCAAATAGTATAGTTTGATAAAACATAAATCCAGAGAAAGAGTCTGGATTACCTGCCCCTCAACATGACATCGTACTGATTTTTCATACTACGACGGGGATCAGACTAACTGGAGAAAGAGTCTGAATTACCTGCCCCTCAACATAACATTGTACTGATTGATCATACTACGACAGGAATCAGACTAACTGGAGAAAGAGTCCAGATTACCTGCCCCTCAACATAACCTCGTACTGATTTATCATACTACGACAGGAACAAGACTTACTGGAGAAAGAGTCTAGATTACATGCCCCTCAACAAAACATCGAACTGATTGATCATACTACGACTGGAATCATACTAACTGGAGAAAGAGTCTGGATTACCTGCCCCTCAACATAACATCTTACTGATATATCATACTACGACGGGGATCATACTAACTGGAGAAATAGTCTGGATTAATTGACCCTCAACATAACAACGTACTGATTAATCATACTACGACAGGAATCATACTAACTGGAGAAAGAGTCTGGATTACCTGCCCCTCAACATAACATCGTACTAATTGATCATACTACGACAGGAATCATACTAACTGGAGAAAGAGTACGGATTACCTGCCCCTCAACATAACATCGTACTGATTAATCATACTATGACAGGAATCTGACTAACTGGAGAAAGAGTATGGAATACCGGCCCCTCAACATAACATCGTACTGATTTACATACTACGACGGGAATCATACTAACTGGAGAAAGAGTCTGGATTACCTGCCCCTCAACACAACATCGTACTGATTACTATACTACGACGGGAATCATACTAACTGGAGAAAGAGTACGGATTACCTGCCCCTCAACATAACATCGTACTGATTAACATACTACGACGGGAATCATACTAACTGGAGAAAGAGTCTGGATTACCTGCCACTCAACATGACATCGTACTGATTTTTCATAATACGACGGGGATCAAACTAACTGGAGAAAGAGTCTGAATTACATGCCCCTCAACATAACATCGTACTGATTTATCATACTACGACTGGAATCATACTAACTGGAGAAAGAGTCTTGATTACCTGCCCCTCAACATAACATCGTACTGATTTATCATACCACGACGGGGATCATACTAACTGGAGAAAAAGTCTGGATTAATTGCCCCTTAACATAACAACGTACTGATTAATCATACTACGACGGGAATCATACTAACTGGAGAAAGAGTCTGGATTACCTGCCCCTCAACATAACATCGTACTGATTTATCTACTACAACAGGAATCAAACTAACTGGAGAAAGAGTCCGGATTACCTGCCCCTCAACATAACATCGTACTGATTAATCATACTATGACAGGAATCTGACCAACTGGAGAAAGAGTATGGATTACCTGCCCCTCAACATAACATCGTACTGATTGATCATACTACGACGGAAATCAAACTAACTGGAGAAAGAGTCTGGAATACCTGTCCCTCAACATAACATCGTACTGATTTATCATACTACAACGGGAATCATACTTACTGGAGAAATAGTCTGGATCACCTGCCCCTCAACATAACATCGTACTGATTTATCATACCACGACATGAACCAGACTAACTGGAGAAAGAGTCTGGATAACCTGCCCCTCAACATAACGACGTACTGATTTATCATACTACGACAGGAATCAGACTAACTGGAGAAAGAGTCCGGATTACCTGCCCCTCAACATAACATCGTACTGATTTATCATACTACAACGGGAATCATACTAACTGGAGAAAGAGTCTGGATTACCTGCCCCTCAACATAACATCCTACTTATTTATCATACTACGACAGGAATCAGACTAACTGGAGAAAGAGTCTAGATTACCTACCCCTCAACATAACATCGTACTGATTAACATACTACGACGGGAATAAGACTTACTGGAGAAAAAGTCTGGATAACCTGCCCCTCAACATGACATCGTACTGATTTTTTATACTACGACGGGGATCAAACTAACTGGAGAAAGAGTCTGAATTACCTGCCCCTCAACATAACATCGTACTGATTGATCATACTACGACAGGAATCAGACTAACTGGAGAAAGAGTCTGGATTACCTGCCCCTCAACATAACATCGTACTGATTTATCATACTACGACAGGAATCATACTAACTGGAGAAAGAGTCCGGATTACCTGCCCCTCAACATAACATCGTACTGATTAATCATACTACGACAGAAACCAGACTTACTGGAGAAAGAGTCTTGATTACCTGCCCCTCAACATAACATCGTACTGATTGATCATACTACGACAGGAATCATACTAACTGGAGAAAGAGTCTGGATAAACTGCCCCTCAACATAACATCCTACTGATTTATCATTCTACGACGGGGACCAGACTAACTGGAGAAAAAGTATGGATTAATTGACCCTCAACATAACAACGTACTGATTAATCATACTACGACGGGAATCATACTAACTGGATAAATAGTCTGGATTACCTGCCCCTCAACATAAAATCGTACTGATTGATCATACTACGACAGGAATCATACTAACTGGAGAAAGAGTCTGGATAACCTGCCCCTCAACATAACATCGTACTGATTTATCATACTATGACATGAATCATACTAACTGGAGAAAGAGTCCGGATAACCTGCCCCTCAACATAACATCGTACTGATTAATCATACTATGACAGGAATCTGACTAACTGGAGAAAGAGTATGGATTACCTGCCCCTCAACATCACATCGTACTGATTGCTCATACTACGACGGGGATCAAACTAACTGGAGAAAGAGTCTGGATTACCTGTCCCTCAACATAACATCGTACTGATTTATCATACTACGACAGAAATCAGACAAACTGGAGAAAGAGTCCGGATTACCTGCCCCTTAACATAACATCGTACTGATTTATCATACTACAACGGGAATCATACTAACTGGAGAAAGAGTCTGGATTACCTGCCCCTCAACATAACATCGTACTGATTTATCATACCACGACATGAACCAGACTAACTGGAGAAAGAGTCTGGATAACCTGCCCCTCAACATAACAGCATACTGATTTATCATACTATGACAGGAATCTGACTAACTGGAGAAAGAGTATGGATTGCCTGCCCCTCAACATAAAATCGTACTGATTGATCATACTACGACGGGGATCAAACTAACTGGAGAAAGAGTCTGGATAACCTGTCCCTCAACATAACATCGTACTGATTTATCATACTACGACAGGAATCAGACTAACTGGAGAAAGAGTCCGGATTACCTGCCCCTCAACATAACATCGTACTGATTTATCATACTACAACGGGAATCATACTAACTGGAGAAAGAGTCTGGATTACCTGCCCCTCAACATAACATCGTACTGATTAATCATACTGCGACGGGAACCAGACTAACTGGAGAATGAGTCCGGATTACCTGCCCCTCAACATAATACGTACTGATTAATCATACTGCGACAGGAATCAAACTAACTGGAGAAAGAGTCCGGATTACCTGCCCCTCAACATAATACGTACTGATTAATCATACTGCGACAGGAATCAAACTAACTGGAGAAAGAGTCTGGATTGCCTGCCCCTCAACATAACATCGTACTAGTTAATCATACTACGACGGGAACCAGACTAACTGGAGAGAGAGTCTGGATTACCTGCCCCTCAACATAACATTGTACTGATTTATCATACTACGACGGGGACCATACTAACTTGAGAAATCGTCTTGATAACATGCCCCTCAACATAACATCATACTGATTTAACATACTACGACAGGAATTGGATTAACTGGAGAAAGAGTCTGGATTACCTGCCCCTCAACATAACATCGTACTGATTAATCATACTGCGACAGGAATCAAACTAACTGGAGAAAGAGTCTGGATTACCTGCCCCTCAACATAACATCGTACTGATTAATCATTCTTCGACGGGAACCAGACTAACTGGAGAGAGAGTCTGGATTACCTGCCCCTCACAGAACATCCTACTGATTTATCATACTACGACGGGGACCATACTAACTGGAGAAATAGTCTTGATAACATGCCCCTCAACATAACATTATACTGATTTATCATACTACGACAGGAATCGGATTAACTCGAGAAATAGTCTGGATTACCTGTCCCTCAACATAACAACGTACTGATTAATCATACTACGACGGGAATCAGACTAACTGGAGAAAGAGTCTGGATTACCTGCCCCTCAACATAACGTCGTACTGATTGATCATACTACGACAGGAACCAGACTAACTGGAGAAAGTGTCCGGATTACCTACCCCTCAACATAACATCGTACTGATTTATCATACTACGACGGGAATCATACTAACTGGAGAAAGAGTCTGGATTACCTGCCTCTCAACATAACATCGTACTCCTTTTTCTTACTACGACGGGAACCAGGCTAACTGGAGAGAGTTCAAGTACCTGTCTCATAAACTTCCTTACCTTTACATCTAGTTTAGTGAACGTTAGCGTTATCCTTAAATCCAAAAACTAGTATTCTTATTGTAAATGAAAACTAAAAAAGGAATGCATTTAAAGGTACGTTAACTTTTTTACAAGTGGGATTCACGTTCGTTTATGTCTTAGACCGTAATATTTTTATGAGTTACACTTAAACTCTATATATCTACGTTTACATGAAAGCCTATCATACAGACCTTCGTGAGAAAGGTCAGTGCGCCTGGAATCAATAGACCAACACGCATTGCCAGCTTCTCAACCTGTTAACGTCATTAACTTGAATTGGAATATCATACCCTGCACCAACTGGGTTTCTGCATATTTGGCTGGGAAAATTTGTAATTTAATCTGATTATGTAATTATCTTGATTTGCATAATCTTACATTATTTCAATTATGTGATGTAATCATTTTCATAATGCTGAGTATTTAATTGTTTGTGTTCTACTTGTTATCATTTATCGTTATTTACTAAGAGAATAAATGACATAACCTCATACCTATGTTATCTGGGTTTTTTTTATAATTGTATGTTAGATATCATGTTTATTCATTAGGTTGAGGAGTTGTGCAGATAAATCATACCTATTAGAAAAAAAACTTATTATTTCATAGACAAAAACAAATTCTATTGACATAAGCTAATACGGCTTCTAGTCATATATAAGAATACATATTTACAATTACTTTTCATCACATGTTATCGTCGTCTCAAAAATATAAAACAAAAAATAATTACCGCCATGGAAGAAAGATTTCCCTAAAATGAAAATGAGGGTCAGCATTACACCTATTACACTAAATGATTAACACATTTTTCAACAACAAAAAACTTGGGAAATGTATAAACGCGTGCTGAGCCAGAGTTTAAATAAGAATTTTAATCACATTGGAATGTCGATTTAAGTGACAATCCTACAAGCGATTAGCACTCTCCTTTTATCCATATATCTAGATTAACCCTTTAACAAACGCCAAATTTTCTACTGTTTAGAATTTAAAAGAGTTTGCAGACATCATTTCAAAATGTGATAAAATTGAAATACAATCTTCCGATAGGGTAGAAAAGATTGTGGCAAAAGAAGAAATTGCTTTTTAAGAGTAATTTCTCTTTTCTCCGACAATGTTTTCCATAGACGTCTGCAACAAATTTGTCAAATGTTGTTATGGTTCGGTAATGGGTTAAGGACGTTCTCAGTAGTTTTTTCTGCGCACTTCATCATCGCATCCCAGGGAAATAATAATCTGTTACCGAAGAGGTACTGGCATAGTAGTCGGATGAACTTTTTTATTCGGATAGAATTTAGTGTATGCATTTTTTTTTAAAGAATAATCATATCATCCATACAACTTTAAAAGGTTGTTAACATTATCATAAATTTATCATGCAGATAAAGCCCCGTCATCTTTCTTTTCAAGTTTAAAGTTATTTTAATCGTTTTTATAAAAAAAGAAATCAAATACGGTCACCATGGAAACTGTCATTTTATAGAAAAACTAACTTGTCAACATTGACTTTTTTTAGGCATTTTCTATTTCAAGATTTAATTTTACTTCACATTCTGAAAAATAAGAAATCTTTTTTGTCGAATAAAAAAATTTGAAAAACTGATTTGGATTACAAAAATTGTTCAGATTGTAATGATTTGAAAAAAACATTGAATTATAAGGTATTGAATATATGGATTTATGTTTCTTGTGTTAATAAACCTTCCAGAAATTATTTTTTTACCTTTGAAGATGGTATGGTCATTTTGACATTTTTGCCCCAAACGATTACCATGGAAGCTGTCATTTTACGAAAGAACTAACTTGTCGACCTGCATTTTTCTTTTCATTTTTGAACTCACAATAAAATTTTAAATAACATATCAAAAACTTTAGAAAATTCTATGAAAGGATTATTTTCTTATAAAACTGTAGAACATGTCCTTAATGGGAATGGAGTTGGATTTGACGTCATTGTACACAGTTTTCATCCATATTGTAGGGAACGTGCGAAAGCCCTTACTTCTGAAATGTTCTCACATCTACTGCAAAACATCCTTTCCAAGATGATGACTGCTTTTACATTTTTCTTTTTTTTTTCAAATCTTTATTTGGCCAAACCAGCCTAAAAATGCCTTTTGTCAACACATTTACAAATATGTTCAATACAAACGTAGTATACCCAATCATGTTTGATATGCAAACATGTCAAAGATGAAGACATTTCGAAACATACAAAACACAGAGTATTCGATCATAAGCATATAAATACAATAAAGAGGATAAATCCAAAGGTTGCTTCCATTTCCCAAGCTAAATACATTAAATATTTTCATATGAACGTATAACGCTAAATAGAAATTAATGGAAAAACATTTTTTCTGGAAATGATTAAATACGAAGCCGTCAGATCGTATAGTGGTTTTAATCGTAATAATCCTAATAGATTCCCTAGCATGACTTACTTGTTTGTTTGTTTGATTTGTTTTACATCTTACATCGGTTGTGAATTAAGCTTATCAAAGCCTATCAAAGTCACTATCGATGACTTCTTCCTGGATACTACACCAGCACTCGCGCCGATTTGTGGGTTAGGTCCGGTAATTTTCACCTCGCCTGACGGGGATTCGAACCTGGGACCCTCGATACAAGAGGCCGACGCTATACCTCTGCATCGATGGGCCTACCCGCCCGAATCTCGTGGTGCGGTCTAGTCGGTGTGCTCACCCAGGTCTCCCAACTCTGAGTCTCAGTTACAGACTGGCCTTGTTATTTAGTAATATACCAGACATAATTATCTAACAACTTTGATGTAAGATGTGTTACACACTACCAGTTCCATCAGACGATCTAAACCAGTCATACAAGGCTTGTGGCGTCGTCGTCCCTCTTTCACTACACAAATCATCCTTGCAATGTTAAACAGTTAGAAAAAGAAGTTACATCTAGACCTCAGTGTTCAACTTTCCTTAAAATATCATGCTAAGAATTTGCTTAAATTCAATACAACAATGCCTCTTATAACAACAAAAGGACCACGTAATATTGCAAAGTAACACACTATCGGAATCGTCTATCCGAGACGCTTCCAATGACGTGTCACAAGACGTTATTATGTTTCGGACGTTTCATATAAGGACGCGTTTTTACATGATCTGGGATAAGGGTCAATTCCAATGATGTTTGGGCTCTGAATCAATACATGCAGTGCCTGTTTTAACATTAAACCGTCCAGATTAGAATCAATTGAATGATGATTAAAACATTTATCATACTCATCAAGTATGCATGCTATAAATATGGAGAACACCATGAAATATAATTTATGTGAACGAACACGATGCTTGTTTAGCATTGTTATTGATGCCAATGCTGTTTTCAAAAACAAATGAATAAACACATTACCACCAAACGCCATTTTTTTGCGTTCTGCAGCAGACGACTTTCAAAAGGTATTGTGGCAAAAGGAGAAATTGATTGTCACAAGTAATTTCTCCTTTTGCTACAATGCTTTTTTAATCTATTCACATATCACAACAACAGAACTCAAAGTGTTTTTACTTGTTTACAAAGCTTTACTAAAGTCTTCTGTTTCAAGTAAAGAATACCGTCTGCAGATGGTTAGAAGTTTAATTGGAAGGGGGGGGGTCAGTTATTTATCATACCTGTGTATGTGATATTGGAACAACGCCGTTTTCAATTCCTTTATTCAATCCTATATTGGTAATCTGCCAATTCGGGGTTGGGAGATATCGTATGACAAATTGACAGTCCAAAGAGAAACGACAATCGAACGGAGATTACAGCCTCGAATTACCAATGCAACGTTGACCTAGATTCAATTGTGTATACTTGTTAAGGTTTTAATTTAGATAACAGTTCAATTTTCGATTGACCGCAACTATTTGGACTAGTTTACAATATATGTCTGTCTATTTCAGATAGTTTTTCGTCGGAATTCAAAGGGAAGTCAAACAAGATGGACACGCAATTCAGCCTGGTTTCCTGTTTTACTCATTAAAATTACGTTACGTAGTGATGGGATGGGAACTCAACTGGCACCACTATGTTCCAAAAGATAGAAACCCGGCAGCATACCAACGTTGAGCGATTTGATTGGTCAGAATGCAACGTTCCAAATTGCGACGACAACAACAAGAAGGACACAATTGCTTCCCCTGAATCATTGCCATTTTCGAAGCAGACATCCCTTTATAAAACTTTAATCATCCACTCATTTGTTCCAAATGTTGGTCAAGACATGTATTTCAATTTCGAATCATTTTGACAATAGTTCGTACCACGGCAAACCGTTCGTTTGAATAGGGAAACGTTCATCTCTAAGGACAGTTTAATGTTTTGGTTCATTGCGTTTCTAGCAAGACTTCTGTCAGGTAGATTTGTACCGTACCGGTTGTCTATCTTGTGAAACCAGCTTGGAGCCAGTAGACAACGGGGGACCAGTTTACTTGCCTGGTAGATATGTACCATACTGATCTCTATATTCGATAGATGAGAGACCGGTTCCCAGTCTAATGACGCATGACCAATTCACATGGCTACATGTATTAGGATAATGAAAAGGGACGTTACTAGCACACCAGTTTATCTATCAAATGATTAGTTACTTCCCTTTCTAACTGATATATAACCTTTCGATGGGTGCGTGAAGTTTTTACCATGTAGTTAATCCGAATGATCCAGACGTAGATACTTCATTCTACAGTTAGCACTTAACCCTTTTCCAAACAGTAACGATATTTGACCACTTTGTTGCAGACGACTTTAGAAAACATTGAGGGAAACGGGAGGATTACTCGTGATGAGCAATTTCTCCTTTTCCCACAATGTTTTCTGGCCTATCAAAAGATTATTTTCCAATTTCATCACATTTTGAAATGTCGTCTGCAAACTTTTTCAATTTGGGACAGTCGAAAATTGTTATTTGGGAAAGGGCTAAATCAGCCGAGTTACCACGGACTTTGACAATCGGAACTACTCGGGTATTTCCGTGAGCTGTGAAATACACCTCGGTGTAAGTGTAGGGTTACAATTTTTCCGGTAAATCGACATCCGCCAATTAACACCTTTTCTAAGCGTGCAAGTTAAGTAGTTCGATGTATGGAAGGGTTGGACATCCTTTTAAGTAATCTTTTTATCAGTAACTCATACCAAATGGCAAAATTGTTGTTGTGACATGTAAAGTTGTTTCCTCAATCAAATTTAAAGTCTTTTTAGATTTCACATTTAAGATCTATTTATAAACACGAAAGTGAAGTGACGTCATTCCGCTGGGAACCAATATGGCGTCATCCCTATTATTTCCGAGGTGTTTTCATTTGATAAACCCGATGTGTTCAGATTGGGACTTTGAGTTACCGCTGTAAGCTGGCGTAACGAACGACAACTCTTCATAGGGAAACTACTAATCTCCTCATCTATATCGACTATTCTATGTTCAGATCTTTTAGAGAAATTGTTTATACATGTAGTAGTTTTGCAAATTACTGATACCCAGGCGAACGAATGATTTGGGAGAATGTCAGCTATATTTTGAATATATGCAACGTCACCAGATTATGAATCAGAATTTGAGTGTTGTTTCATAAATGTTACTCGTTATTAAAGGAAAAAAGCAATGGCATACACCCTTTACCTCAGACTTTCTTCTGCGAAGGCTTGACTCTCAAAGGTTATTTGTTGTCAGTAGTGTGGTACCTGATTACTACATACCCAAAAATACTCTCATTTCGAAATGTTGAGTTTTGACCTCTGGTGTATAGTTTTGCTAGTAAGAGATGAGCCGGTAGAACACTGATGTGTTTCTGTATAGATGATTGTCCATATCGACCACTTTAGAATGTATGAACACAAACGTCGGTTAATCGCCCAGATTTGAGAAAATGTGAACTGATTTTCGGACTGTACTTGTACAGTTTGCTCCGTAGATAAAAAATTAAGACTATTAAGGAGTCCATTTTTGTACAGTTTTAAGAGTTTAATGGGTCAATTTTATGCTTCTGTATATAGCTAGGGGTGGTAAACACTATTCACCAGTCAGAAGAGTCTTGAAAATATCTGATTCAACATTGGAGTCAGAGCGAATTCAGCATCTCAAAAGTAACAGGTGTATGACCATACGTTTTCCTTGTTACAACGCAAATGTTTGATTTGCTTGTTCACACATGAGACAACTTGCATGTCAAAAAGAAACGTCGTCGAATTGATGAATTCATTTATATCTAATGAAATATAGCTACTGAACCCAAACTTGAATCAGAATGTGTCAATTTATTTAAGTACATACAGACGTCCATATGCGTTGAATTCAAAATCCGATGCAACGCTTTTGGTTCTAAATACACGTTAATTCGTTGTAAACAGGCTTTGAATACATGAATACAGACTTATTCTACTAACAATGACCATTCCCCAGTATAACGTATGCAACAGTTTACCTGTTTTAAGATTTTAATGTTCAAGTTTCCACACATCTGTGAACAAGCACCTGCAACACACACTTAATTGTAACGAAGACTATTATCATACGGCAATGTGTTAGAGCAAAATGAAGAGAAAATTATAACATGGATATTTTCCCGTTTTTAAACATACAAAACACAACTGCTCGTTGATATAAAAAATTCCGATATCAGAATGAAGCTGAATGGATATCATTTTACCACCACTTCAGATTTTTATTCGAGGCGATTGATTATTTTCCCGCATTTCACGATAAGCAGAGGCTTTATATTACAAGTCATAACGACACCATAAATGCAGAAAGACAAACAATGTGATTTGTAAAACGAGACCCCAATATTCGAGTCAGACACGCTTCTTTCTGTGCTAAAAAGACAAAAGGCTCACTGTACTCGTACAACTCTGACGAACAGATGAATTGCTCTCTGTACGTCATTTATCCTTTCGTCACAATCATTTAGACACGATACGGAAACCATGGAGTAAGAGTGTCACTCCCATGTCATTTCTTGTCCTCTGCTGTTGATTTAAGTTTGACCTTGTCTGAAACCCGAATGGTGGAACGAGTTAAGTGTAAAGTTGATTATTTTGTTCATCGGTCCAGTTTGATAACCAGCGACGAAATCCCACTGCTAGCATCTCGTGTTATCTCGTCAACCCCCACGCACAAACGGGATTTTGACCCGGAGTCAATGGATCTTGGTGAAGTGCAGAGCTCCACTAACGTCTATGATAAATAGGAGAGACTACGCTAGATGAGCAAAATGTCCTTTCGTTACGGAGTTTTTCGAAAGTCATCAGCTAAAGTGCGCCTACGATCGTTCATGTCAAATTATGGTATAATGGGTCAATTAGCGCTATAGACGTCATACTGAATGGCTGGCGTCCGTATCGAGCCATTAGCTGTCTTGTTTACCACGATTATTCTTCTGTTACTTTTGTCACATAAAATAACTTTAAATGAATATTGCTGATTTTGACCGCTTTTGTCATGTGACGTAACCAAGGTGCACAAGAAGGAATTCCTGAGTATACTTATAAACCGACTTTCCCATAGATGAGCTGACAGACGCAGTCTTGCTTCACATTATGTAACGAAATCCGTATGATTTCAACAACTTAGAAGTGAAGAAGTTCTTTTGTTTAGTGACAATGGTTGTTAATATCCAATTTTTGACGTTTATTTCTCCCAGAGCAAAAATCCTGAGATAATGCCTTGAAACCCACGTACTTAATAAAGACGGCCCATTTAAGGGGAAATGCCCCCTGTCTCGGAGCGAAATCTGTGGTAGATCATTGTCGATGGGGAAGAGGTTCTCGTGTATTGTTTGCACGCGATAATAATTGTCAAAACAAACAGATAAACCCCTGGCCCCTCGACACGGGCAACCGGAAATAACTCCATGTCACTCTTACCCATAGATCACGTTTGATTTATAGTCAACGTTTTTAGAATGGCTATATATTCCGCTTTACTAATGGTCAATTTTTGTAAAGCTTACTTGTTAGGAAACCCACTTTTTGTTTGCCGTGTCTCAGAGAAATTCGGATAACAGTGCACAATTTCACCCTTATGATGCCCTTATAATGCTGGAAGCGAATTCATGCTTTTGCAAACAGGTTCGATCCAGGCCAACCGCTAAGTAAATTTGCGTTTGCTACTTGGAGTATCTTTCCTCGTCATAACTAAGCAGACATATAAGGTTTTGGAAAGCAGACGACACAAACATTTATTTTACGAATTTAGAGAATTACTTAGCATTCTAATGTTTAATTTAGAACTGGTAACGTCGGTTAACCATGGTGTTTTCAAAACGCCTGCTGTTTTTATCGACAGAGTTTAAAAACATGTTCAGATAACAACGGCACCCCACTTGGATTATTATTACGAGCTGTCCATACTCTTTCCATCGCCTGCTGGTGGTCCATATCAAAACTGATTATATAAATATCTAAAAATACAATGTAAAGCAAAAAGCTAAATAGTTGATGGTTAAGCATTTAAGACTAATGTATCAAATGGCCAACTTACCCAAAGTTCTTTTTATATCAGAGTAGTTTTGATGACGTTTAATAAAAAAAGATTGTTGTCTATTTGATGGTAAAGATTAACACTATATTTAACTAAGACTGTATCAAGAAAGTTTTGTTGGGTCCGAAGTAAAATCTTAAAACGCAAACGACAATATTACTTTTTGTGAAATGAGGATGTATTTTGTTAGATTTGTTTAAATCATAATGTAAAACAGTACTAAATAAACTTCGTATATTCTATTGTGACAAACTATGAAATTCTCTATTCGGTTTGAATGTAAGCGTTCCCGCAAATTTTCAGGCGGTGATATGTTTGGTGATGGATAGCTAATTTCTTCATCGGGCACAGTTGGGTCCCAGGTTATCTATCATTGCCACAAAACTTAGATATTTGCATATGTCCAAAATACTTCGATTTGATGTTAGTTTATCAAAAAATGAGGTGGCCAAACGTCCACAAATTTGTTGATATTCTATCATCAAAAAACAAAAAATGTCATATGTGATGGTTGATATATAATGTGATTTGATATAGAATTTTATGTTATATTTATACACTTATATGTAATTCTCTTAATTGATTTTGTAATTGTCATGGCCATATTTTTTTTAAATGTTTTGTAAATGGCCAGTAGCATATTTTGTTGCCGAATGCCAACTAAAGTTGAGTTGAGTTGAGCTGTTATCATTTCAAGTGGTACATATTCACAGCCTGTGTAAACCGTACAGTCTCTATCGTGATTGTTTTTATCTAGGGAAAATACTATCAATCATTTTTAAAGATTCACCGATCATAAGATGGTTATAGAGTCAATTGATTCATTATCTCATAGTATTTTGAATCGAGATCACTTTTAGGCATTGGACGAAATGAGTTCGCACATGTTCTTCTGAGTTTGTCACTTTGAGATATTACTGAATATCGTAGTGGAAGTATGTAGCGATGTTAATATACGTTACTTATTAACACCTGGAAACAATGAGATAAAATAAGTTTTTGCTATCAATCAATACATTTCGTAACATTAAATGAATATTAAACTTTTCGATTTTTCTTTCGTACGTTGGACCAATACTTCTCTCCGATTTTGATAAACAACGGAATACAAAAATGTATCGTCTACTGCGAATAAAATAAAACTGGAACTTCATAAAACGTGACTGTGTACTTGGGAGTGAAAGTGACTTTTGCTACGATTTTCTTCTAGTGATAAGATATTGTTAAATGTTCTTAGAAAAGAAAAATAATTTAAATCAAGGAAATATTTTATTGTTTAACGTGGTCATGCAGCGGACAAAATTACGCAGAGATGCAGTTGCAAGGTTAGTCTATTTATGTCTTTTTCACATATTGAGGATTTAGTTTATTCTAAATGTAAATCTCCTATGGATACAATGTCATCACAGAACCATTATGATACACGAATCTATAGTATTGGAACAATAACACTTATCACCCCTTTTTATAATCCTCTGGTTGTGATATATCACAATTGTGTTACTGAGTAAGTAAACCGTTGAACCGTTTTATTTCATACATAACACTATAACTTTGAAGTACTCAGATGTATTTGTGGTATTTAAGGAACCATCATCATGTGGTTTTCATAAACGTTGGACTATTCATGCGTATACCTTATTTCCGTCATTCGAAATAATAAGATTTGGTAAGAGTGTGTCATAAAGGCACTGGAAGACATGACAGGCCATTTCAATGTTTTTTTCAAATAATTCACATGATTAGAAACTTTGGGATAAAGAAATTACAAAAGGAATTTTTCAAAGTGACATGAGTTTTTGAAACTGAAATTTAACCGTTTGTTACATACATAGAACACTATGTGAGATATTAATGTTTAAGGCTTTTCTCCATAGGGAAATAAGAAAAAGGCATGATTCAAACAATGCCTCTGAACATGATGAAAACAATCTGCCTGTTCTAGCCGTGAATGTTTACGAGCGACCTTTTATGGGGTTTGAATGAATTCGTCTTGCACCAGAACAGTTGAATACTAACCAAGAATCGAAAAATGCCGACCATTTACAAGCAGGAGCCTTAGAAGGTTGAATAATCCAATACTGGGTTTTTGGTCAAGTGTACCCATCAAACATGTTATACCACCAATGAAATGACAATAAAAAATATAGCGATTTTCCCAATCGACATTTGCGAGGATTGGCAAAGATGATAATAGTACCATATTCCATCGCACACAAGAGTCAATTATGTATTTCTATTATTGGTTATTTACGCTCCATTATCGATACACCTTATCGAAAATGATCCGACAATTTGGGTTTAATTAGGTATCGTCCTTTACGAAACATCGTATTCCCTCGTACATGGTGAAAACATACATTGTAAGTTCTCAGCCATGATAACTGATATACTGTTATTTAACCCATCAACAAACAATAACGACATTTCACCATTTTGTTGCAGACACCTCTAGTAAACACTGTGGGAAAAGGAGAAATTGCTCGTGACGAGCAATTTCCCCTTTTCCCCTCAATGTTTTTTACTCTATAAGAAGATTACTTTCCAATTTCATCACATTTTGAAATGTCGTCTGCAAGCTCTTTCAGTTTTGGACAGTCGAAAATTTGGCGATTGGTAAAGGGTTGAGTTCAATAGTGCAGCCATTTTCTCCCAGCAAGAACGCCATTGACACATTGTCACAAACAATTGCTATACCATATATTTAGATCACCAACCACATATCAAACCATTCGTGGATTCAATGTGGATTCGAGCGCATCTATGAGTAGGTATGTATCAGTTTACAATTTACATTTAACAGTTTATTGTTACTCTCAGCACAAACATGCATGTGATTAGAGGTGTAACAATCATAAAACAATACATATTACCATGCCATAGGCATTGGAATGCACATAACGAAATAGACAAAATTAAAAAGAAATAGAAAGAACGTCTTTATCAATTCCATTTATAGTGTTAGATTATGAGAGTGGCCGGCCAATACTCACACATCGGTAGAATTTATATTAAACTGTTTGTTTGCTTGTTTGGTGTTTCTTTGTTTTATATAGCATATCATATTTTGATTTATGATTGGCATGTAAAACACGGGTTATTTATGGCCATAAATCTCACTTATCTTAGAAAAGGTGTATGCCTTATTTGAATGATTTCTCTTTTATTATATCAACAGTACCAATAATAGTTGTTATCCTTAAATGTGTGTGTGTTGCTTTGTGTTACTTTGGTCTGATGTTCATCGAAGATAAGCAGGGAGATATGAGTAGCACTCACAACTAAACTATCACGTTTGTGTTGGAAATCATCTATAGGCCTACTGAAAATATAATACAGTATTTATGAGAAATTTTTAAGATGATTCGATATGAAAGGCAACTTGGTGATAACGTTATATTAATATGTTCAAATCGTTTCACAACATTGTTAGTTGCTTAACATTATTTAAAGAACGACAACCGAACCAAATTACAATTTTGATAACAACCTTTACCTCCCCTGTATACATGAAAGTCACATGGTTTGGATGATATGTTTATACATGTACTTTGTCGCTATCAAATCGAAGTATCGCACCTGCTTCAATATAATACAAGAGATACGACATTTTGGTTAAATATCTATTGCATGTATGCTAAAAAATGCTTGTGTCGAATAACTTAAACCATCTTTTGAGCAGATTAGTGTTACATTTACCACTGTCCTTGGTATTTATTTACAGTTCGTTTGTATACACTAAAGGTTCAATGCTTTCAGTCGCTTTAGATCGTCTAAACTCCCATGTCAAAGCCCAATAAAGATTGCATTAACTTCTATGTTTCAGCCATTCTAAGGTGGTTTCAGTCCCTTTAAGATGGTTCTAACAACTATGGTTCAGCCTGTTAAGAATGGTGTAAACCAACATGTGTCAGTCCACTTGACACTTATGATTCAGCCTGTTGTAGACACTTATGATCCAGCCTGTTTAAGACTCTTATGATTCAGCCTGTTTAAAACACTTATGATTCAGCCTGTTTAAGACACTTATGATTCAGCCTGTTTAAGACTCTTATGATTCAGCCTGTTTAAAACACTTATGATCCAGCCTGTTTAAGACTCTTTTGATTCAGCCTGTTTAAGACTCTTATGATTCAGCCTGTTTAACACACTTATGATTCAGCCTGTTTAAGACTCTAATGATTCAGCCTGTTTAAGATGTTATCAACTCCTATGTTTAAGTCCGTTAAGAATTGTATAAACTCCTGTTTTGCAACCCAATTAAGATGGTACTCACTCCTATATTTTGCTCGTATAACGATGGAACTGACTCATGCTTATGAAAAAGGGTCAGATACAGCCCAGCCGCCAACAAAATTAGCAGCTGGACTGTTATATAACCTGTTTGCAGCACTAGACATCTTTCATTTTTTGAAAGCAGACGACGCTCAGATATATTTGTAGAAATTACCCAGAATTCTAAGGGTAAAGACTTTCAAACTCCTATGTTTCAGCCCGTTTAAGATGATATTATCTCCTATGTTTCAGCCCGTTTAAGATGGAACTAGAGCCGCCGATGGAGGGTCGATCGAGGCGTGTCTCCCTCATGAACACGCTGGCCAGCACGAAGAGTTCGGACCGCAAGGATTCCGTGGCTCCGTTAATCGCACATTTGGTAGCAAACGGTGAGGTAGATGTCAACCCCAGGAGCCCGCGAATGTCCGGTAGCTCAAGTGATAGCGAGCGAACCCGCCGGCTGAGTCGTAAATTGAGTCTCAAACCACCCACTTCCGTACAAAGGTAAGGCCATGCTAAGTTTGAAAGCATACTTTCTGTGGTACATAAGTCGTTTAATGGAATAATAGAGAGAGTAATATCAATATTTAGTCTTTAAAAAGGTCATACAGCTACATGAAATCTTGTTATGCAGACAAAAACGCTTTCTAATGACGTAATACAGTGGTGTTGTGTGTATTTTTGTGTGTATTTGTTATGTTTACAGAGATTTCAAAATGCATAAACATGACCAGCTCCAATGGATAAGTAAGTTTAGGAACTTGCTACACCATTTACGGGTCTTGCATAAAATCAACTAATAAATATGTTGATGCAATGTAAAATCAAAATAGACAATTAAACAAGTTTCCCCTATATTGGAAGCAGAATTCGGTTAATTCGGCGATTGTATTCCAACTTTTATGATTTGCATCCATTATGGGATAGGGTTCAAATTTGTTGCAGAGCTGTTCGAATGCATCTTCGACATCATATCGAAGACATAATAAACTCAAAATCCCTCTCACTGGTCAATGTCATGTTTCAATTCATTGACCACTGCCATCGTATACATCACATGACTGTAAAATACTACACGAAGAATCTCTACCCAGAATGCCTTGTTCTTTGCATACGCATAGACCTCTGTCAAATCTCTCATGGATTTGATAGATGTCTATGTGGATGAAAGGAATAGAGACTCCTGGGTAGAGATTGCTACACGAAATGTTTCTTGGAATGCAAAGATGACATGGTGTCGAAAATAACGTAAACGGAAAATCATGTACCGGAAGGTTGTTTTCTTTGCAAGAATAGGATTTGACATCGCATTTTGTATGCATGTGTCTAATTTTCAATGGATAAAGGGTCCTTTGCCACTTATATATCAAATATGTAAAAATAAAAGGCATAAAGGAGAATGAAAAAGATAAGTCCCGTTAGACTCAACTTTGAAATTTTACAAAAAAGATACGTGAAGGCAGTGATTTATCTAAAGTACCGAAGGTAATCGCTGTTAAGAGCATGAATCAAACTTCGTCATCTATTTTACATCTAAAATGCTGCTGGACCCCTAAAGTTGATCTGGTTGTTTATTTTCCAAGGGAGAGAAGTGGGAGCCAGTCCCGGAAGCTGAGTGATGGAATGCTGCTAGACTCCCCGTCCTCGGCCTACCACCATAATCTGGTCTGTGAGTGTGGCAAGGAGATCAAAGTACGCTGTCGCTTCATGTCCACGGCGATAGGAAAAAGTATGAGATTTTACGTTACTTTTAAGATGTTTGTTCACATGTGAGATGATTTGAAATTCAGACAAAAATGTAGTTGAAACAATGAAGTTGTTGGTTTTTTTTGTATACCATTAAAAGTACCTATTGAAAGCATGAAACAATGAAGTTGTTTTTTTGTATAACATTAAAAGTACCTATTGAAAGCATTATTCATTCAGGGAGCGTCAATATATTTAAGTACATACAGTCTATATGCAGAAGATCTAAAAGGCGTCACAACGCTTATGGATTTAGATATATATCAATTCACTGTACATAGGCTATAATAGATTAAATACAATACTTAGTTTGCCCCAATTGACTATTCTTCAGTGCGCATCATACGATTGTACAGCTTTTGTATAGTTATTATGAAATTTTAACTTCCAAATTTACTCTCATCTGTGAACTAGCAATTTTAAGGAAAATTAATTCTAGTTCAGTAATTTTTATTTTTCGTTATATTATATTATCTAATATATTATCCTCTGGAAGGCAGCTCAAATTCCAAGTCCGCTTCATGCTGACATATATGAGTATAAATATGAGCTTTAAAAGATCTACAATATGAAATATGACGCCTTTTTAAACAAACGGTCTTTCCTCCTCCATTATAATGCCAGTGATATGACATTTTGAATAGATAGCATTAGGGACTTGAAGTCGACCACGGTTTGATTTCCCTTCACTTACCGTCAGAATGCTGTGTAATTTTCTAAAATAGATTTTTGTGTCGTCTCCTTACCAAAGGTTCAATATCTGCTTAGTCTTAATGAGGAAAGATACTCAGAGTAGCAAAGAAGTTAAATCACAGACCAACCGCCAGTTGGCGGCTGGCTTGGACCAAACCTGTTTGCATAAGAACGGAGTCGGTTCCAACAGCATAAGGGTTAAAACATTGTGGGGCGTTCATGGGCAAGACACTCTTCACTACCTTCACACATGTGAATTATCCAGGGAAAAAGTACAGTTTTTTTCTTAAGAGTTATACATGAACAAAAAACGGAAGAACACAATAAAGTTAAATCGACGAATATGCTGATGTCAATAAACCTTTTCCTTTTTTCCTGTTTCTCTGCGGCATGACACTTTTTCATCTTTCTTTACGAAAAACGAACGATTGATTCTTTTGGTACATAGTTTTGAATCCGTAATATCCATAAAGGAAGAATTCACACTATTAATTTGCTGTTTACATTGTCATGAATCAGATTTAGGGCGAATGGAGACAGAAGCATCAATAACGAAACGTTTGAAGATCAGCCGGAATATTTTCCACAAACGTTACCATGTTAGGAGTCGAAAATTTGAGGGCATTAAACGAATTATCGTTTTTTGAATACTGTAAACACAAAACAGTCTACCGGATACATGATATAATTGGTTTACGACAATTATATCTCATTTTTCTAGGCGGACCCGAAAATGCTATGCCATTATGATGGTTTCTCGTTTCAAATTGTATAATAAGCGGGTAAAACATTATATATTTTTTTAGGAACGTCTCGATATTGCTCTCGTCCAAATACTATGTGGGATATAATATATTCCTTCTGTCGTTAGTATTCAGTAACGTTTGACTGGTATGCTAAACTGTCAAATACTAAACAAGGATTAATAAGATTAATTAAGTCACCAAACCAAGCTACGACCAAAAAACGACCAGAAAACGACTTTACTCGTATTACCTTCTTTATGTGGTTGGATCTGTGTGGGCGTCAGTAGTGTAGTTTTCTGTATCTGTTACATTTATAATTATCTACTTAACATTCTGAATTGAAATATTAAACCTGGTGAAATCCGTCCCCATCAATTATAAAGAATAATGGCAATTTCCCCTTTTTCTTTCGTCATACAATTGAGCGAGTGACTGATATTGCAAATGGAAAGTTAAAGTCAATTTCAATTATCAAGTATGGAAGATATCACATAGATGTAACGTTCTTGCTAATGAAAATAACGGTGACAGAAGAAGCAGATGCTAGTTACGAGTAAAGGCTGCGTATGTAACAATACTTTAACAATTCTTCCAATGTACATGTATGCTCCATGGTTGAAAACGTAAAGATGAAGTAAATTGTTTAGGGGTCCATGCATACGTTTGCCCGATTTGGGTTACGATTCTAAACTATTCTACTCTTAATGATTTTGTTTATTTTACTGCTACATCGCTTTAATAGTGTTATAGAACTATTCAACGCCCAGTTCATTTTCAATGGAGGAGGACAGCGCGTGCAACTGTTCATAAGGGATAGTTAAGCCAGGTTGAACAATGGGTGTTCCGCTAGTCAGTCTGAAAACAAATTACCTTTCCTGGAGTCCAATTGTCGATAACGGGATTTAAACCCACATATAGAGGGAATGTGTGGTTTAAAAGGGCTTAACCCATAACCAAACAATAACGACATCAGTTTGTTGCAGAAGACTCTGGAAAACATGGTGGGAAAAGGAGAAATAGCTTTTGACGAACAATGTCTCCCTTTCCCACAATGTTTTCTGCCCTATTAGAAGATTACTTTCCAATTTCATTACAATTTGAAATGCCTTCTGCAAACTCTTTCAATTTGGGACAGCCGAAAATTTGGCGTTTGGTAAAAGGCTAAACACTATCCTAAAAACTCTTTCTCTTCTAATTTACATTATGTCACCGTGGTACAAAGGTAGAGTGTACATATCATGAATAGAGGGGTTTACAAAAGACATCAACATATTTTTCATTAAGTTTTTGAGGGTAAAAAGTTTCGAAAGGCTTGACTCCACCTTTAATTGGAATGCGATCATATATAACTATATATCAAGTATCTTTATATGACCTTAAAGTAGAGGATAGCTTTGACGGCGTTCAATATAATAACATATCTCTTCAAATTATATCATTTCGTTTGAAGGGCGTCAAACGACGAATTGAATGAAAAATTACCTCGTCCGAATCAAACAAATGAAGCGCTTAAATTCGGTTTGGAAAGGCTATTTTGGCTTTGTGGATATAAACTAAAGTTGGAATAAAACTTGCTTCTCTGCGTGGGTTTCAAATCCCGGTAGCAATAGATTCGTATTTCCATTAGCTGTACAGTGGAGAAGCCCCATTGGTAGAGCGATGGTTTGAATCCTATGAGTGGCAGGATCCGTCTTGTTACCTATCATTTGGCAACATTTGCGAGAGTATGGGTTATTATTTCTCCAGGAAACTGAATTGAGAGTGATTAATCTACGTTGTAAGAACTTGTTTCACTATTGATGTAAAATAAAATAAGTCAAAACAAAATGTAATGTTACAACATATTTGTAACAGATGTTATGTTTAACATGTGATACATTATGTACATATATTATGTGTTATATATTTGTGGTAACAAATCTACTAGTGTCCCGACTGACGACCGACATGCTAAGGCGACCTCTCGTCTTTACTGACTCTTTTCGGTAGTTTAAAAAGCTTCATTTCTTCCCCCATACGTGATTAATCGAAATACGAAACAAATTGCGAAGTTTTTTAACCGATTTTGAATACTCTCCAACTGTTGACATCAAATTAGAACATTCAATAGTGCTCACGAAGAGAAATTCTTATTTGATCCAGGTTGCGTTAAAGTCGTCAGTTGCTTTCGCCCTCTAGTCGGTAAATGCGCTGAAATAAAGGCAATATCATGTGACTTATTTCCCATCTACCATTGATTGATAGGGTGAAAGCAATCAGTGAATAGGAAAAATGTTTTCCGCTTATGATTATCAAAAATCAATTGCATGAATAGATGTTCAAATCAACGCAATATAAGTGAAATCCTGTAGAAGTTGTTACTTTACTCCAGTCCGGTCGACGTTTTCGTATAGCTGCCTTTGAGCGCGGGTCTACAGAAGGGCGTTATCAAGTGGTTGTCAATTCGAACACAAAAGGGACAAATATTGACTTGATTCAACCCCCGTGCTCTAATATCGGATAGTGTTTCACGATAGCATTGTGAAACAGGGGTTTACCCCTAGGTTACCCCAGTATTATCTAGTTGGAGTTGTTTAAAGAATTTGATGCGAAACGGATAACTGACTGAACTTGTTTGACAATACGATTAATTGATAAATGTCAAAATCAAAAACTTTTTTATGTGTAGGCAGACAGACAGGCAGACAGACAGTCACCCAGTCACGCCCACAAACAGGCAGACATACACACAAAGACAGACCTACATACTGATAGACAGACAAACGGACTAATAGACACACATACAGACACAGACACACAAACACACAAACTGTCACCTCAGACAGTCACATAGTCATACAAGCAGACAGGCAGACTTACACACAAAGACAGACACACATACATACTGACTGATAGACACACAGACACACACACATGGACACATAGACAGACACACAAACAGACAGCCACACAGACAGACAGACGCACGTACATACACACAGACACACTTACGTATAGACCGGCGCACAGACACACAAAAAGGCAGACACACAGACACACATACATACATACAGACACACAGACACAGACAGACAGACGGGCTGACAGACACACATTCATACAGACCGGCGCACAGACAGACAATGGGCACATAAACAGACACAGAGAGACATAAACTGACAGACCGACTCAGACACACACAGACACACACATACGAGTAGGCAGACACACAGACACATAATCAGACAGACAGAGGGACCGACGGACACACACACAGACACACATTCACATGTACAAACATACAGACAGACTGACAGAACACACAGACCCATACACAGACACGTGAGTAGGTATCATACTTTTGATAAAAAAAACACATTTATTTTAATATAAGAGTCTACGCGTAACTTAAATGGACCGAGAACTCGACATCCTTTTTTCTGTGTAGTGAAAAAGGTAGCAAACCAAAGCGGGACGACGTCAAACAAAAAAAAGATCAAGCGATAAATGCACAACCAATTTGAAAATATTGAAACATCATGACAAAAGGATAATAAAAAAAAGTTCGTGATGACTCATTCGCTTTGTATCACTGTTTTCAATATCAATCGCTAAAAGGACTAAAGAATAAGAAAGGTGTAAGTAAATGAATAACTTGGGCTGGTATTTAACAGGGCGTGGTATAGATTCCCCAAACAAAGGCTTCGTGACAAGAGATGACTTCATCTCGCAAAGACATATAGAACAAATATTCTCATATTTTATTTTCATTTCACTGTGAGTTACAAATCGTTCGGGAATGATATTTATTGTGAGTGTGGCAACGGATAATAAAAACTGTAAAGTGATGTTATTTCTTTAATCGAGCCAAGAACGGATTTATATCAGTATATCGCAATACTCTTTAAATTCATATAACTTGAAAAGCTGCAACATTCCAGTTGTTTGATCTATATTACTTTACAAGATATTTGAAATAAGCATGCGTCTGTTCCTCGGAGAAACCATTGAAAATGAAATGATTATGAACAAGAAAGGTAAGATAGATATATATGTATATATAATTCGAATCTCCTTTGATTGATTGATTGATTGATTGATTGATTGATTGATTGATTGATTGATTGATTGATTGATTGATTGATTGATTGATTGATTGATTGATTGATTGATTGATTGATTGATTGATTGATTGATTGATTGATTGATTGATTGATTGATTGATTGATTGATTGATTGATTGATTGATTGATTGATTGATTGATTGATTGATTGATTGATTGATTGATTGATTGATTGATTGATTGATTGATTGATTGATTGATTGATTGATTGATTGATTGATTGATTGATTGATTGATTGATTGATTGATTGATTGATTGATTGATTGATTGATTGATTGATTGATTGATTGATTGATTGATTGATTGATTGATTGAACAGTTGATTGGACAGTTGATTGATTAAACAGTTTTTTGATTGAACAGTTGATTGATTGGTTGATTGATTGAACAGTTGATTGATTGAACGGTTGATTGATTGAACAGTTGATTGATTGATTGAACAGTTGATTGATTGCCCTGTTTTGTTAAAAATGTAAGATCTCTATGTTCATTTAACGAGATAATCAAAAGACTAGGTTCCATACTTGGTTTGTTCGTTAGGCCCATTCGAAATTCCGGTTGACTCTCAACTGTCTCTCGTTTACAGGTCCATCGATAACGCTGTCCGGGGCAGAGGTAAATGAATTAAAGAAGGCAATCACAAGTAAAGCGGAAGCAAAGGTATCGAGTAAGTATATCATTAAGAAAAGCGATTGATATTGACACAAACCATGGAAACATAAAACAAACCATCAACAAATGTTTTGCCAAGATTGGCTCAATCAAATTCATGAACATGTTTTTATTAATGCTGTCTTAGCGTTAATTCAATAAAATTATTTCTCAATGCAGTTGTTTTAATTCAGATATGTTTTCAAACACTCCGTGTCCAGATTTAAAGCATTAACATTACCTGTTATAGTTTTGTTTGTGCATTTCAATATCTGTTTTCGTAGGAAGCATTGTTACAAAAAAAGAAATAAGTCTTAATTCCGTGGTGAAACAAACGGTTTTGACTCAATATCAGCAGGAAAATGCATTTTCATTAATGCATTGTTTTTTTCTGCAGTTATTATATCTATTGAATAAACTGAATACTTCATATTTATTTTAATACCATTATTAAAAGGTATTGAATTTGTGACAACTTCTTAATCCAAAGGCTTCGATTGTGACACTTTTCATTAGTTAAGGCGAAGAGAAAGTTTCAAGTTTATTGTATTTGTCAGTAGACGTCGATGGCCCACTATTCCCCAAATATACGACTATTCAATTTAACCCTTAGAATGCTGAGCAATTTTCTAAAAAGAGATTTTGTGTCGTCTGTTTTCAAAAACCTTCAATGTCTACATGATTTTATTGAAGAAAGATACTAACAGTAGCAAACAGGTTAGATCACAGGCCAGCCGCCAATTTACTTGGCGGCTGGTCTGGATCTAACCTGTTTCCATAAGCATAAGTCGGTTTCAGCACTATAGAGGCTATCTTTCATGTCACATTCATTCAATATGTCAACTTCCTTTCAGACCCATTGGCTCCCAGAACAAGCGCCCCCGATCAACATGGCCATGTTAAACTACAGGATATAATCGACGAGATCAAAAACAGCATTGGTGACTATGAGCTGGTGTTACAGCGGTGTATCGAAATTGGCAAGGTCGAAGATCAGGGTATGTTACACCTTTCTCTTATAATGTTTACTGTAGTTAATCTATACCTCTAACGTTTAGTTGTCGAACGATCTATACGTCGAAGAAAAAAGGAGGTCCCGAATTGTTTTTCATATCTATGTCTTTGTATTTGGGACATCTATTTATTATATTCCTTTCAGTGAAATACAGGGATTTCTCAGTGTATTAACTTTCAATTTTGTTACAGTGAATATCGTCACTAGTGATGATATCAAAAAGTCATATCGTCACTAGTGATGATATCAGTTTTGACGGAACTACATTTTTACCATTCCCATGCATTAAAGTCATCAATCTGAACTACTCGGGTACTTCCGTGAGCTGTGAAATACACCTCGGATATAAGTGTAGGGTTACAATTTTTCGGGTAAATCGACATCCGGCAATTAACACATTTTCTAAGCGTGCACGTTAAGTAGTTCAATGTGTATGGAAGTGTTGGAAATCCTTTTTAATCATTTTTTATCAGTAACTCATACCAAATGGCAAAATTGTTGTTGTGACATGTATAGTTGTTTTCTCAATCAAATTGAACGCCTTTTGAGATTTCACATTTAAGATCTATTTTTGGAAAACGAAAGTAAAGTTACGTCAGCCTCGCGGGAAACAATATGGCGGCATCTATATTATATCAGAGGCGTTCTCATTGGATAAACCCATGTGTTCAGATTGGTAATGACTAATGAGGCTGGAAATATAACAAAATCTCCCGTTACAGATTCCCTTGACGTCGTCCTCTCCCGACAGAACACCATCAAATGTCTGTTGTCGGTGCTCCAAAGGTATCCGAATGACCTTGCCCTTCAGCATGAGGTCTGCACGTCCTTACTGAAACAGGTTCAGCACTCAGGTAGGTGACTCTGGTCGTATCCATGTGGGGGACCCAACTTTATTGTGAGATACATTTGTTATCATTTCAACAAAATATAATAGAATTTGCAATGTAAAAATAACTTCTATTCCCCCTCGGAATAAGAAGAATATAGCTCAGGAAAACAAAATAGAAGAATAAAAACTTGAATGTTCTTTCAGTGCCAAGTTACTTACTTCTTATGGATTAAGACACGAAAACTAGATGTTCTTTCTTTCGTTTTATGAATATTATTTACTTGTATATGGTTTTCCATAAGCCATAAGGTTGGTTTTAATTAGACAAGTCTCCTTATACCAAATGATTTAGATGCATTATATCCGACATATTAGCATGATTCATTAAGAATAAAAGAAACGAATCAAATAATACATTTATAACCTGAGTAATAAGCAAACGAATTTCCAAAAGAGTATTAGGAATAAATGAATGAAGAATAAAGTAATAAAATAATCAACTAATACATATAAGTTAAATGAATGAATGAACGATTGAATGGATGCACGAATAGTTTCAATCATTCTCTAAAGTTGTAACTAATCCCTTGCAGAGGTGAGCCTACACTATCTGTGTATAAATGACGGTATCGGTATTCTGGAGACTACTGCTAGGATACACTCAGAGAACCAGCCCCTTCTGGCAATCGTCCTCGAGATATTCAGTTATTTTTCTGCACAGGGTAAGTCCTTTTGATATTCAGACATTTTTCTGCACAGGGTAAGTCCTCGAGATATTCAATTATTTCTCTGCACAGAGTAAGTCCTTTTGATATTCAGACATTTTTCTGCACAGAGTAAGTCCTCGAGATATTCTGTTATTTCTTCTCGCAAGGTAAGTCCTCGGAATACTAAATTGTTTCTCCGCGCATGGAATGTTCTCAAGACATTCAACTATTTCTCCGCGCAGGGTAAGTCATGGAAATGTTCAGCTATTTTTACGCGCAGGGTAAGTTCTAGGGATATTCAGCTATTTCTTTTCGCAGGTTAAGTTCTAGGTAAATTTAGCTATTTCTCTGCAAAGAGTAAGTCATAAGGATAATCAGTTATTTCTTTGCGCAGGGTAAGTCCACAAACTGTTATGTTATTTCTTCTCAAATGATAGATCCTTGTGTTATTAGGATTGTTCTACAAACAGCGTGAGTTCGAGCCACATCATGGTGGTAATGGTTTGTATGGCTGGTTTTGATTTAGGAATCGGCATAAGTTAATTAGATGAAATCGAGAAACCGATGTAAAAGTAGAATCAATCCGAAATACTTAACAACCCAGCCAACTGTCGTTGAGGACAGGGTGTAGAAAGAGAGTATAGGCTTCAGGTTATGAAGTTCGTGGGTTCAAATTTTTCAAGAAGCGTTGTTCGATTGGCGACTTTTTATTATTCTGCATCCCATACAAGTTCTGGTTTTGCATACAAGAAACAGAATCGAGAGTAATTCATAAAGGTTATAAAAAAACTTGCCTTACAATTGATGCCAAATAGATAGGTATAAACTTTTCCAACAATTGTCCTCAACTTTCTCTGGGATACATGTATCAATGTTCCAGAGCTCAAATGCGACCTGTATGTTTATATACCACATTGCTTACAACCAGGCGTCTTCAAACCATTTTTATCTTTTTATTTCTACCTTTCAGACGAATGGCGTTCCCAACTCACAGAGAAGATCAACCAGAGCTATTTCCTCACAACCATGGCGCGCTATGAAAGTGATGCGTCCATTGTAGAGAAATGCTGTGTCATCATCGGCAATTTGGTCCTCTCAGGTACAGTGACACGTCACAATAACTTGAAGTCATACTAGCGCTCAAAAAAAGGAAAAACTGGGTAAAATAAGTTATAAATTATGCGAGAATATGTTTAAACTTAGCGAAACACCACATGATCATGACAATATAACGCCTGCAATGTTTATTATCGATGTTTCCAGTGGGTTTTTTTTTCCACAAATTATTGACCAAACAAGTTACCTCATTGTTTAAATTTAAGTGACGTCTAAGATAGCGATGAGCGCTCGAATAAACACGTGGCGGTCAGCTGGTTAGCACAGTCAAGTAATTCACATAGAATTATTGTCATTTATCCAACAACACGAATATTCAAATGGAGAATTTCTCAAATACCTTGTTTCCTGACGTTCCTAGGCTCACCTTGTTAAATTGCTGTTTGTAAACAAACCTCATCACAATCACCCTTTTAAAAGCACCATAAAAACGTTTCAATGTCTCTGTTGCTCTGTAAAAGGGAATTCAAAATAAGTTTTCAGTTAATTGTCAATCATTCTAGAACTTACCAAAATCTTTTGGGACATGAGCGCTAGTATGGCTTGAACACTTTCAAAAGTAATAAGAAATATGCATTACGATGCGACTAAAAGACCTACATTTTCCCATACTGTCAAATATTAGAAGACATACAGAGATATTTGTAGAGTATTCATGTACAGCCTAAAGTGGGCCCAAGAAAGAAGAATTATGCGGGTTATGTGGTACTATATTCTACTATTCTATTCCAGATGACCTGGCCCGCTCATTGATGTATGTGGGTGGGGTACACAGCATCATTTCTATGCTGACCAAGTACGACTCTCATTTTGGCGTCATCAGGCACTGCTGTGTGGCCCTGGGCACTTTTGCCTCACATGGTATGATCTCTTTGTACTGGCTCAAGGTAGCCTTAATGGCATAGCGGGTTTTACATTGCATCAACATAATTTTTTAAGTACTAGGGTACTGATTTTCTAAACAGTTTATGCTTACACTTTGCATAAGTTTAAAACAACATTTCGTTTCTTTTCAATATTGAATTAAGCAATATTGCAAAGAAACATATTATTGGAATCGTCTCTCCGAGACGCTTTCAATGACGTGTTACATTTCAATATGGTACTTTCATTTAGGACACTATCCATGTTTGTCAGTAGTGACTTACGCAAAAAGTTCCCTTTAGTTGTTTAGTACAACGCTATCCAGAGGTATTAAGATATCCGGTTTATAATGGATGGAGGAAGGACTCATACTGTCGGTGTAGAACCAATGGTATTCCATTTGTCAGCTGGGAGAATTCCTTTCATGTAGACATTCTGCTTCTCTGATTTGAACACATGCAGAGAGAGCCTGATTTGAACACATGCAGAGAGAGCCAATGCGATTACAAGCTATGTACTCTTACCACAAGACCTAAATCTATGAGTCATATCTTGCTGACCAGAGCGCCATTCTATGTTTTTGTTATTTACCTCACCTTTACTAATATTTCCCCCCAATCTGCCGACGTCTTCCTTCTTGTAATTTGCGGCAGAGCTATGGTGTCGCTTATAATGTTGGGAATAAATCCTGAAAAACCACCCAGATCGTTTTGCGCAACTGAACGCGCAAGTAGAAAAAGGGAGTTGACCTTAAGAAAATATGTTAAAAGAAAAGAATAACCATCACTCTACATAAAAGCGTATTTTCACCGACCACCAGTTTCCATTCAGTGAAATTACAAAACGATTACTAAATTGTATAGCTTTGTGATGTATTTGTTCACTACGGTTGCCTGTTCTATTGTCTCACACATAGACAACCGAAAGGTAAGACATCTGTTGTAACATAACTGAAATAAGTTGAAAACGACTTGTAACTCAAATAAAACCGATCTAAACCATTTTGTTGATTTCACAGATGACACGTGTCAGGCGGTAGCGGAAGCCGGAGCCACACAAGCCATCATGGCCGTGTTTAAAGCGCATCCGGTTCATGCGGAGATCATCGAGAGCTGTTGTTGGGCAATGGCGAGTTTATCTAGATCCGGTAGGTTATGCCTTTGTTTGGTATGTCGGCATTGTTTCATATCAAATCAAAAGTGGAAATATCTTGTCATACCAAGACGGTCAAATGTATTCAAACGACAAAATTTGGAGAATTACCTGAAATTTTTTTCATTTTGAAAATTTAGAGTACTTGTTAGTTAACGAAAATATTTAATATGTCAACATTCTTTAAAGCCTGTATCTATTTCAAAAAGTATACCTGACAAAAGAAGAAACAAACAGTTATGCTATTGGCTCTGCTAAATGTTTGTCTCCAGAATTAGGAATCGACAGAGCATTATATTGTTTCATACTTTAAACAGCACATTCATAACTGTAAAAATATGTACTACAAAATAGGCCGATGGTATATGTCACCGTTAAATCTTGTTTCAGATGGTGCATGTGATGATATGATTCACTCCAATACAGTCAAACAACTTCTCGACGCCATGCAGACGTTTATTGGCGTTCCAAACATACAGGAATACGGATGTTGGGCACTCTGTAATCTCGTGGCGTTCGGTAATACACGAGATTTCTATTTACGGTTTTGAAAAACGTAGTATTTGACAACTTAAAAGTGTGTGTGGATTTTGAAATGTTGTATAGATTGCTTGGATTGTCACAAACGTGTGATATCCCATATTTCACTTTCAAATGTCAAGACCTTTCATGTGTATTACAGTATGAATACATATCGAATAGTCCAAACAGATCTTCTTATACACTGATACATATAATTCCATGACAAATGTAACATGTGTAAACATGGTTACATACTGCCATGTTTATGGTGTTATAAGTTGTTTTCCATTACCGTTTTTTCTTGGTTAAATTGAGTTACGACACTTAAACATTTATGTATAGCATCCAGAAGAAACGTAGTTGGTATGATTTAATAGTTTATAAAACATTGAAGATAGGTAGAAAGATACTTAATTCATACATAAGGTCATATAAGAATAGATCTCTACGATATTACATTTTTACTGAATACATAAAATGTACTTCTATGCTTACCAAACGGAGACCACAGTACATACATTTCATTGCATGCAACGACTATATACGATGTGTTTCGAATTGATAACTCGGATTCTATTCAGGTTCCCGATTGAACGACAAAGACGCCGAGGCTGCCATGGAGGTGTTAAGTGGATGTATGGGCATGTTTCCTCACAATGTCGAACTACAGGAACACGTGTGCTACGCTGCCAACGCCCTTGTCACCTTAAAACGTAAGCTTCTATGTCCATGTTCATGTATCAGAGGGGGAGATATTGATGCAGGAAGTTTGAATGTAGCTTTAGCGCATAATACCTCCATGTCAGAAACATTATTTTGTATTCGAACGCATTCACATGTCAGAAACATTATTTTGTATTCGAACGCATTCACATTACATAACACATTTAAATGCAGTATGTATCCCGTGGTACTTTTTAAACATCTTTAGCCAAAGCATACGCTACTTAATTTGTTAGCAGACGTTTACATATATTTCAGCATGCGTCCACGAGATATTCATGCGAAATGACGGGATCAACCACATGATAGAGCTCATGAAGAACTACGAAGACAGCGAGGATATTCAGATCAATTCCGCGAAAGTCATTGGCAATCTTGCAGTGCATAGTAAGTAAAGCCAAATTAACACGAACAATGTCGACAAAAGGGCAGTGTTTTGTCTTTTGTGCCACTAGCACAATGATATCAACCCAGGTTCAAGGATAAATCCGTAGCTGGTTTGTTTACGTATTGTATTATAACAACAGTAATGGTGTCAGATTGCGATGCAATGATTCCTAGAGGAAGACCCCAACATTCACAGAACACAAAGGTTGACTTGGTCGGATGGTACCATCGTTACTCTGTATGTCAGCCGTAAACAATATAAATCTGAATTCCAACGCTACCATGATTTGAACCTACACGACGATTGACCGTGTTAGGGTCATAAGGTTTATGGCATACCAGTTTTCTTCTAATCTAATTAAATGGAAATATTTTTCTTCTTTGATTAAAGCCGTTTAGTTAATGGAAAATTATGTATTTAAGTGTACGTCATTGAAATATATTCAAATCACTTCATATGTTTTTACATTAAAAGGTTTTATTTCAAAATATCCATCTCATCATTTATGTTAAATATAATATATCCACTAATTAAAGCAGAACTCAGTTTATTTATGAAGCCATTGTGAAAAAAGTAGAAATTGCTCCTAACAAGTCAAACATACATCACAAAAAACATTCTTGTAAATGTCATACATGTATATCCTTACAACATAGACCAACCAATGAACCCCGTATGTGACAATAGGTAACGTTATTGCCCGTTATACGAAGACCTATCCCTACTTACGAAGATCTATCCCTACTTACGAATACCTGTTCCTATTTACGAATACATGTCCCTATTTACGTTCACCTGTACCTTTTTCCGTTTCAGGAGAGTTTCGGTATTATCTAGAGGATGTCGGATCCTCTGAGGCTTTGATCTCCTGTATGTTGAAACTGGAGAAAAACCTCGCCATTCAACTGACTGGGTGCATGGCATTAACCAATCTGGCTGCCGACTGTAAGTTTTACTCAGTTCAGTATGTAAGTACAAGGTTGTGACTGGTCTAGATCCAAATCATTAGCAGTGAGAAGTGATGATTTTTCCTGTATGCTGCGTTCACACTGATAAAATCGTTTGTGACATTATGATAGAACTATTGATGCCTTTTCAACACTGTGACATTTTTCTATTTACCCAATTCGACAAAAAAAGTACATATCAATTATCATATAAATGTAGATATAACACCCAATTTACGAATATGGCATTTATGGGGAAAATGCCAAGCAAATGTGTCATAGGATATTCGTTCAAGTTCAATTGAAGTTAAATGCAGTTTTCGGTGATATAACACCGATTTCACCGATGACCAAATCAGATGCGTATGCTCTTGTGATTTTTTCATTTATACACGATATTATTGCAAAGCCAACCATTTTATTTTCAATGCCAGTCTGATTGTTATGTTTAAGAAACGAAAAAGCCATTAATTAACTTAATTGGCGTCATAATTGCAAATGCTTACATGTAAAACGTATGTTTACTGTTGTCATTATCGAAATATTGAAATTCTATTTCAAACAATACCTATTATCCAGCCAGAGTTTCATTTTAATGAATCCATGTCGATTCAAATTGCTGATAAAGAATCTTACTTTGGTAAATAAAATATTAACCGCTAATATTGAATATATTTTACAGTGGCGGACAACAAGTATAGGATACTGAAAAATGGCGGTGTGAATGCCGTTCTTCAGTCAATGAAGAATTTCATGGAAGACGAAACGATACAACTGAATGGCCTCAAACTTCTCTGTAATCTAATGGAGTCAGGTAACTTACTGATAAATATTTCTTTGATTTCCTTTTTCTTTGTCGTTTTCAATAGTATCTTAGTTATATCGCAGAGACCTACAGGTGATTATAACATAACTAGTGTGTATGTACATGAAACAATGGAGTAACCATAAGAATGAAGGGTAATTTTCTAGAAATAATTGTTTGTGTCGTCTGCTTTCCAAAATTTTAAATATCTGCTTCATTTTGATGGGGAATGATCATTAGAGTAGCAAACAGGTTAGATCACAGGCCAGTCGCCAATTTACTTGGCGGCTGGCCTGGATCTAACATGCTTGCATAAGCAGGAAGTCGGTCAGAGAACTATAAGGGTTAAAAAAGAAAATGAGTAGAGGTGCGTTGATAACAAAGATACTACAATTCAAGTCTAACCCTGGCTCAGAGTATGAAATGTTAAAAGAATCAGTTTTACAATTGCATGTTTCGTCTTTTTTTTAACAACTGTCATTTGATTCAACCATTATGGTGATACCAATCTAGATAACAATTAGAAATTTAGATATTGAATTTACAACATCAAAATCATTGTGTTTAAAGAAAATTGCTTTGCATTTAAAAGAAGAATGTGAACTATCGTTATTACATTTAGTCCATGCGGTCCTCAACTAAAATGCTTATATTAGTTTGTATTATGGTTATTACTTAGATACGCCTCATCTATATATAGGGTGTGTGTATTGTTCTGCAGATAACGGTTGTTGGTGGATTGCAGAAGAATGCGGCATACAAGTTATATCAATGACGTTAAATAAATACTTCAAAAACCAGGAAATTCTCCAATTTGGCTGCGCGTGTCTCGGAAATCTTCCAAGGCGAGGTCAGTTTATTTCTATTTCGATTCAGTATCTACAAACTAATACAGAAGTTGTTTTCAATTTGCGTTCGTGAACAAAACTAAAATCCCCACATCATGATTAAGGGGTGTTGTAAATAGCAAATGTACCTGATAGCAAACAAAAAGACTTTGTTTATGATGCAATTGTAATGGAGAAGTGCGTCCAAATAAAATGACAGGAGAAGAAATGAATATATTAATAAAGACGTAATGGTCTGGGCTTTGCTCTGGTTGTCAGACGTGATAAAGTTTTCCATATATTTTGATGTTGATTTTATTATTGCCAATTGATATGATGATATTCCGAATTTGTATATTTTTTTTACATTTATCCAAAAATAAAGTAGGAATGGTGAGGTTTTTACTCTGTCTTTAGATCTACGTTTCAACAGCTGAAGGTAATATTTAAAGTCAAACGACTGTTACTCAAAGCATGGCTTTTACGTTGGCAAATATGTGAACGAGTATTTCCTTTTTAAATTTTATTTTTTGAAATGGTGGTTATTAAGTAATATTTGGTGGTGTCCGGCTTAAGCAAAGGGGTAGGCAATCTAACTTGACCACAAGGACTCACTCAGCAAATTGTCTTAACTGTTGACCATCATTCAAGGTAACAATTATTCAAGATAATATCTGTTGTTGCTTCTGATCTAAGCTAGTAATTTAGGGTAACAAGGGGATATGTCAAATACGAATGTTTCTTTCTAGGTATAAACAGCGTGGTCCTAGAGAGTGTTGAGTCGACGTTGCTATATCTAAGACAGCGTGAGTCTGGTTGTGTGGAGATAGCCCGGGGAGTCTGTACCTTCTATGAGAACATCCTTAAAGCAGGTAGGTCCACTCTCAAGCTCATTAGATCCTTATACTGGAATCAAAACTTTTATTATCATAGAGACTTGTAACGAGTCCTATTCGTGTAGTTTATAGTCGGTTTTCGACATGTCTTGTCTTTTGATATTTCTACGGGTTTTACATCGCATAAATGTTATTTAAGTTATGTTGTGATATTTGTGATATCCACTTCATGCTGATGGAGGAGATTCTCTCTCTTTCTTTGTCTCTCTCTCTCTCTCTCTCTCTCTCTCTCTCTCTCTCTCTCTCTCTCTCTCTCTCTCTCACTCACTCAATGTGGCTATTTTTCAATTTGAATATTATGTTTATTATTACTCTAATTGTATCATATGTTCTTGTGTCAAAATAGAAATCTATTCTGTTCTGTATGAGAATGTTATCTCTCTTTTTATGACTTCCAGATACGGTTTCCAAGAAGCTGTTCACGAAGGACTCCATGAGCACGGTGTTACGTATACTACAGGAGTTTGAGGACACGGAGGTCCTCATTACCGGATGTAGATGTATAACCCTTGTGGCGCTTGGTACGTACTGCTTCGTGTTCCCTTTTACAACATGTGTTTTTACGGATAACATATTGTCCTTTGGCCGTTTATAAACTTATATCATCTTCCGAAAAACACTATCTCTGGTGAGATTATCAAATGCTATGTGAATCATGGTGTACATTTCATATTTTAAAAGTCCTGAGCCTGTCTCACAAAGGTTTTTATGATAAACTTCCTAGGAAATTATGGAAAAAAGAGGGGAAAAGCACATCAGAAAAACTCTTCAGAAAAAAATTGAGTCTATTGAAAAGAACATGAGTTCTAACTTTGAAAAAGTTATCATTTTTTTTTTTTTTTTCACAAAAGCAAATTTTATTGATAGATTAAAGGGTACCGACAATCTTATTAAAGTTGACGCGAAGTTACGAATCTTTAAATAATAGGCCCCTGTATTGCTTTCTCTCATGACTGTATTGGTTGGAGGAAAGCATTACAATTGAGCAACCAGATCCAGATATTATCATGGTATTACTGGTTTGAATCAAAGATACCCCGATATACCCCTAAGCAAAGATTGTCGAAAAGATATCGTTATACCATATTCCAAATTAAATTCCCCCAACTTTCAGATGATCAATTCGACTTGGTGACCAAGGATGTGACATCCAGCATACTAACGATCATGCAAGAACATCAATCTGACAGTAATATACAGCTCATCTGTTGTGGGACCATCTCCTATCTGTCGGGATCGGGTAAGGTGTTGAATCTGTCTTTGTCGTGTTAACCGACCGTCGTATAGATAATTTTTCGGTGTTGCATTTAGCTGTTGTATTTGATATGACAAATTAGATATCGTGGGCCTACTATGCTATCATCGATTGTAAAACAGGCTGTTACAACTTAGATTAATCACTCTCTTCTGCATCCTGAATACATAACCCGAATACAGTGAACCCTCGTTTATTCGGACCCCGATTATCCGGATGTCTCGCAATCCGAACAAAATTGTAAGGGAACGGAATTATTGGACCAGTTTATTGCAGACGACTTTTGAAAACATTGTGGGTAAAGGAGAAATTGCTCGTGACGAGCAATTTCTCCTTTTCCCACAATGTTTTCTGCCATATCAGAAGATCATCTTTGAATTTCATCACGTTTTGATATGTCCTCTGCAAACTCTTTCAATTTGGGACGGTCGACAATTTGGCGTTTGCTAAAGGGTTATAACTATACACCGCTCATACAGACCGTTTATGTCTTAATGTGAATAAGAACATGCTCTGCTTCATTAGTCCGGATTATTCGGTAAACCGGACATTTTGTTGGGAACGGACGTGTTCGGATAAACGAGGGTTCACTGTACATATTCGCGCCGAATGTGGAATAATGTAGAGTCGCAAGGCTGATCCTGCTACTCACGGGATTCGAACCCACGATCATCTTCTCCAGAAGCCGACGTTCTATTCTTCGACAACTGTCCTCCACGAGCTGTCGTATTGATATCACAAATTGGATATCATACCAAAGCGATCACATGAAAGAGGATGGTAATATTAATTGTCTAAAAAAAGAAATCTTGACATAATGTGCACTTTATTAAAATAAAAAGCTTCAGTAGGAGCTTTCTTTATGATTTGCATCCTATAATCACCCTAGTAGTGCTGGAACCGACTTCATGCTTATGCAAACATATTAAATCCAGGCCAGCCACCAAGTAAAATGACCACTGGTCTATGATCTTACCTGTTTGTTACTCTGAGTATATTTCTTCAATAAACTTAAGCAGATATTTAAGATTTTGGAAACCCGACGAAACAAAAATCTTTTTAAGAAAATAACGCTTTATTCTAAAGGTTATCACCCGTTATAAAGGTGATTTCTCGTTATTGCATTTAGCAGTCGTATTTAATATAAAAAACTGAATCTTGTACAAATCACAAATTGATAATTTAATTAGCATTTTTTATTACACAAAATGCAAGTTATAAAACAGAGCTCCAGTAGGAGCCTTCTGTATGATTTGCGTCCTGCATTTATGTTAAACTAGAAGTTTTTGTAAATATAAAGAAGGGCCGCCCTTTGCGCTTACATTTACCCTAGCCATTGATAATTTGAGCATTAATCTTTCGTTCATAAGTATAATTTCAAAAGCAAAATATGTATGTAAGATAATCACAACCAATAGCATTGTGTTTGTATTAGATTAAAACGGGAATCGAAGACTTTGTCTATATCGACTCTACATTCATCTAACCATATAGGTTTTTATTTATGACAAAAGCATCGAGTTTATAATAAATCAGTATCCAAGTAGCACTCTCATTGGCTAAAGGAATACCTGATAGTTCTTCAAAACGAATTGGCAAAGCTCTTTAACCCTAAGAATACTGGGTAATATTCTAAGAATAGATTTTGTATCGTCTGCTTTCCAAAACCATAAAAAATCTGCTAAATTCTGTTGCGCAAAGATACTCAGAGTTGAAAACAGGTTAGATCACAGGCCAGCCGCCAATTTATTTGGCGGCTGACCTGAATATAACCTGTTTGCACAAGAATGAAGTCGTTTCCAGCACTATAAGGTTAAATGGCAGTTATTCTTAGGCACTATCACTTATGAGACGGGAATCGCGGTATAAGTAAACACTTCTGAGGCAGTGTACAAATCAAATGAAACAAAAAAAGATGCAAATCACTTATTATATATATCTATTTTCCATTTCAACAGATGACGGTATAGATTCTCTGTGTGAAGCGGATTGTATAGGGGCAATACTGGACGCATTAAAGATGCACCCGCACGAACAGAACCTACATAACGTCGGTCTTATAGCGCTGGAGAACGTGTGCAAAGCTGGTAAAACAATCAATCATTACTAAGTTTTCTTTTATCTTGTGTTTTACGTAGGAACCAATCAATGGGTCATGATTTATTCTTCTGATACCTCGGGGAGGAGAATAATTCTCCCAGTGAGCACAATTTGAATTAAACTGAATATTTGGATCTAATATGCCAGTGCTCCATGTAGAAAGCCTTAAAGTTAACATTCTGACTATATAAGGTGAAAGTGACATGATAACTACAGTGAACCCTCGTTTATCCGGACACCGATTATCCGGATGTCTCGCAATCCGAACAAAATTGTAAGGGAACGAAATTATTGGACCAGTTTATTGCAGACGACTTTTGAAAACATTGTGGGTAAAGGAGAAATTGCTCGTGACGAGCAATTTCTCCATTACCCACAATGTTTTCTGCCATATCAGAAGATTATCTTTGAATTTCATCACGTTTTGATATGTCTTCTGCAAACTCTTTCAATTTGGGACGAACGACAATTTGGCGTTTGCTAAAGGGTTATAAGTATACACCGCTCATACAGACCGTTTATGTCTTAATGTGAATAAGAACATGCTCTGCTTCATTAGTCCGGATTATTCGGTAAACCGGACATTTTGTTGGGAACGGACGTGTTCGGATAAACGAGGGTTCACTGTATCTCTATTCTCCTTCTCTCGATGGTTGTTTAGATTTAGTTCGAAGTTTGAGAATACGTAGGAGGAATGTGACATGATACCTTACTCTATTCTCTTTTTCTCGCCGGTTATTTAGATTTAGTTCGCGGTTTGACGATACAGAGGGTGTGTGATGTGGTGTCCCACTCGATGAAATCCCACCCATTCGATCCGGAGATCCAGCAGTCCGGAGCCGAGATTCTCTCTATTATCGGAGACGGGTTTCACAAACAGAACGGTAAGAGATACAATCAAAATAGGGGGTATCGGAAGTCGAATTAGCGATTATGGCTCTAGGCACTGTTTCCCATAGATTTGTATTTCTTCGTCTAATCATATGTTTAAGAATGTATTTGCATGTGTCTCGCTCACATGCGCGTATGAAATTCTTTCAAGAAACGTTTACATTAAGCACCCTGTCTTCATTTACGACTAAGTTTACCATTTCCTTATCACAAACTCCCTCTCTGTGGGGTTCACGTTAGGGTAGATTTATATTTGAATTTACAGAAGAAGTAGTCACCCGGCTGACTGTTTGGAGTAGATACGCTTTTGATACGTTTCCTTCTTCTTCAATAGAAGTCAATATTTCATGTTTTCAAAGAACATTTCATTCATCTTATCATTGCCTTGCTTTGCTGTGTTAACGTCTGAAAAAAATCAGTGTCTTGTTTCTTTCATTTTAAACAGAAATTTTAGAGATTTGACAAAGTGATTTTACAGCAACACCTATAGCAATCTAAATTCGTCGGGTTTTATTCAATGAAAACACATCTGAAGTAACATGTCGGCCGCCATATATTGCTCCCGCGAGACTTCTTTTATTCTTTCGGATTTCAGTTCTCCGCCGACAAAGCATGGACTACATGGAACCAGTCGTTGGTGCATTCAAGCGTCGAAGTGTCACGGATGAGATCCTCGAAATAGCCTCGTCTGCGCTTCAACGGGTCATCAAGTTCAAGGACGATGTATTGGAGGACTCGGAGGGAGATAGTGTTGAGGCAGATCAGTCGCCCAATCCTAGCACCTTGGCAAGTGATGGTAGTGAAAATTAGATGGATTTGGTCGGAAAGGAGACGACGCCACTGGTGTCCTTGATACTTAAAATGGTGCACCTCTAATATTTTAGCAACGTTTTGGTCGTACAATGACTGATAATTAGTCGGACACTTTTGAAAACATGATGAGCGGTTGTGCGTCCGAACTGTTGCGTGAACATTATACCTGTACTACATTAAAAGAGGATGGGAGAAGATGTTGAAGAGCAAGTTTCCCTTTCCACGAGGTATTTCAAAGAATTAAACCATATTTTGTAGGTACTCATAAGAAACGTCTATGAAAGACGATTCTAATAGGTATCCATACTATAGGTTTCAGGGTACCGTTTTACTAAACAACTTACGGAAAATATTTGCGTAAGTCAAAACTAATAAACACGGATAGTATCTTCAATAAAGGAGAGACGATTCCAATGATGTGTCACTTTGCAATATTGCTTTATCCAATATTGAAATAAGAGGAATTCTTGTTTTAGACTTACGCAAATCTTAAGCGTAAACTGATTAGTAAAACGGTGCCCAGAAGAGCAGTAAAGACATTCAATACGACATTCAATACGAGAATTCGACTCTTATCTGCGCCTGTGTTATGCCGGGGACATTTTAAGGTGTCTAGATTGGGACATTTTCGATACAGAACCAACAATCCTTTACCCTATTGACTTTATAGCGACGTTTGGAAAGTATCATTCAAAGCTTAATTGGAATAAATCATTGTAAAAGTAACAACAGTGTCTTACTTATGATTGGCAAATTATTGTGTTTTTGTGGTGCATTAACTACCCAATGTTTGAGTTCTGTTACGTGTCCTTTCCGAAAATTTGAGAATCTTTGCTTTATACAGATGCTGCTCAAGGTTGTAAATCAAGTCGATCTTTGCTCAATTCTCTTGATAGAGGATAGATTATGCCTTACATAAAAGACTATATTTAGAATAGAGTCGCCATCAATTGGTTCAAAACTGTATTTCGTCCTTCATTTTGTATTGTAAAGCAAATGTAAATATAGCTAATCTCAGCTGCATTACCAGTCCAAATTTGACAAACGACAATTCGCAGTATGAAAATCTTCCTTTTTTCAAAATTGATTGGAAATGTCTGTGAGAAAAGAAGAAATTGTTTCTCGTGAGAAATATCTAATCTCGTAAACCAGATCTAAACCTAGAAGTAGAGGCGGTACTTTTAAATACACTCGTCAAGTTGGTCTTTGGAAACGTTATAACGCTTTTGTCACTTGGCCATAGCAATGTGCGTGAGAAGGAATTCCTAAATCTATTTATTGACCGGCTTCTCCATAGAAGTGCTGACAGGCGCGAAGGCTCACTTCACATTATTCTAAGAAATCGTGGGACTTCACTGATTTAGAAGAAACGAAGTTGGAAATGGATTAGTGACCATTGTTGTTTTGTACCACTAGACCACAGATCTCTGAATGTGTCCCTTTAACAACTATTGAGCCAGAAATGCATGAACATGTATATGGAATCTGATATGTTCGACTTAAACAATGCTTAGTTTAGACCTGATAGGACAAAAAACATTGTGGGAAAAAGAGAAACTGCTCGTTAAGAGCAATTTCTCCTTTTCCCGCATTGTTTTCTAGAGTCATCTACAACAAACTGGTCAAATGGGGTTATTGTTCGGTAATGGGTTAACTTGTGACGAAAATGTTGAAGTGAATAAAATACTTGCACATTCGATTATTGTTTTAGTGTTTATGTTTATTGTAAGAATGATGAAATAAAACATTGTTGTTAACGGTATATGTTTTCCTTTGTACTTACCAGAACATGTATTCACAGAGACATAGAATTCGTGTTGTTTTATCCCTGGCATTTGTAAATCCCAACAGGCCCCGTCGCTTTATCTTTTATTCAAAGCGTTCTTTCACGAATTAACGCATTTCAATCGTCCAACAGTGAACTCGATTACAGCAGACTGATTGAAAAGATAATCAGAAGTTATCCCTGTGATATATAGAAGATGCCAATGTAGGAAAAGGAGAAGTACTTTGAAAAAAGTGACTTTATCTGAATCTTATCTCCTTTTTAAAATAATGATGTTTTTACGACATGGATATAAACTAATTAATTGTTGATTTTAATAGAAGATGCGAACAATCCCTGATTTATTGAACCCATAACTGTATTGGTTTGTGTTCGAACGCATGTAACGGTACATGTAGATTTGGATTTCGTGAGAGGAAGTCACCAGCCTTACTGACGGTTTGATGATAATTCTACTCGGCAGGACCAGTCCTTATATTGATATAGGGATCGCCTCCTTCCTAGTCCGAATGATCCATTACATTAAATTATTACGTTATCCTCTATTGCAGTTATTGTTACGGTTTATAGCAATGTCAACATAATAAAAATATCTAGACGTAAACATTCTATTCTATATTTATATGGGTTTTTACATCACACCAACATTATTTCAGGTATGTAGCGATGTCCGACTCTTAATGATGGAGGAAGACCCCAGACTCAACTGCCCACAAGGGCTGGTCAAGGTGGGTATAACCATCGTCATTCCGTAAGTCAGTCGGGAGACTGCCTCTCATGAAAATCGATATCCCTCTCAGGATGTGAACCCACGTGGAGAGGATCCATGTGATTTCAAGTTCTGTACTCGAACCACTAGGTCACAGAGCCCCATACATTTTATTCTACAGTTACTGCTTGGATCATCCGAGTAACCTCCTCCCATATCAACCCATTACCAAACAATAACGACATTTGACCCGCTTGTTGCAGACGACTCTGGAAAACATTGTGGGAAAATGAGAAATTGCTCTTCACCAGCAATTTCTCCTTTTCCCACAATGTTTTCTGGCCTATCAGTAGCTTCTTTTTCAATTACATCACATTTTGAAATGTCGTCTGCAAACTCTTTCAATTTGGGACAGTCGGAAATTTGGCGTTTGGTGTAAGGGTTAAGCGTAGCCTGGGGGTCCCAGTCGGTACGTATAACATGCACGAGGTTAGTGTGCGGCATACGCACGAGCCGGAACCCCCGGGCTACGATAAGACTAACTCGGATGATCCAAGCTGAAACTACGTGGAGAGTGAAATATCTACGTCTGGATCATTCGGACTACCAGCAAAATACCAATCTTTACCAGAGTAAATTGGTTCCCGCTACGCTCCCACATTTATCTCTGTGACGGGCTCAGAAAATAGTCCCACTTTTCCGGCATGGTCACGTGACCGAAACTGACGTGTAGTAGTATATTGCATCTAGCGACTTGCAAAAAGCGAGCTCCAAACTAACGCTCAGATCAATTAAGAAGTTAGACAAAAGTCTCTTTAGTCGTATCACAATATAAAGATAGATAAGAAAGGACAGTTAGAATAGAATAAAGACACAAAGCAGCTTACATTTGAAGCGTAACAGCTTATTCTGTCATTGAGTAGAATTGAGGCGACGCTCCATACGACTCGAAACCCACCCCCTCGATCAAAACAAAGTGAATGAGAGCTAGAATATACATTCTCCAAGACAAATCAAACCCCTCGTAGTTTAACAAATGAGTCGTCAGTCAGAATGAAACGTTCTCAAAAAAATCCAAATGAACCAAGATTATTGGCGACCTTCTCAACAACAAATTGCAACATTCCTCTTCATTTCGAGTTTAGATCTTCCTTCAGTCAGTTCAGACCTTAACAAAACTATTAAGTGGAAATAGATCATACTGCCTCAATAGACTTATTTGAAAGGACTAGATCTATCTCACATGTTCTGATTTTAATAATTCAAAATAAGAAGTTTTCTTTCAATAAAATGAAAATATGAATTTCTAAAGTAACAGAAGACTAGATTATTGAGCTGACCAGAGGGTATAAAATGCTGACCAGTATTTTGCTGACCAGGGTAATTTTGATGACCCCACTGACTGACTCATAAGAACTGATAAGTGATAAACAGCTCCCTATAACCAAATCAATGTAGAAAAAGAAGCTTTTGAGTACTAGTGCTTCAGGAGCAGTTTTTGAACTTTGCTATTGTGATTATTTCTTTGTTGCTTTCGTTCATAGCATGTTGGAACTTCTAATTTAAGAAATATTAATATGTGGAAAAAGGAGAAACTATCTTTAAATCATGTTTTTTGCACATTTTCAAAATCTTGATCAAAGGCTATGCTTATTTTTTCCTTTTCTTTTTAAAAAATTAATTGTTTGCTGTTTTTGGCCAATGTTTCACTGTTATTGTATTAGATGTAGGAGAATCATATTAGTTTATGTGAGTAAATCTGGCAGTTTCAAATATCAGATATCTTGTAATGTTTTCTTTATAATTCATCAAGATAGCATAATTAAAAAACAAATCAAAGAATCATAAATTTTGTTTTCATTGTTTTACATTCATAATTAAAAAAAAGCATTTAGGACTGATCAGCAACTTTTCGACATGTACGCAGTCAGAAGATAATTGGTCAATAATGATGTAGAGGGCCTGTAAGCATTCAAACAGAAATGAATTAAACTTAAAACATAAAGATCATTGCAAATTAAGCACTTTGGCTTCTATTTTAATCATAGTAGCACAAGATTTCTTTTAAAGTTTAATTTCTCGTTTTTAAGTGTCTGTTAGCAATTGGTTTGTGTAAGAAGCTGATCAGTGCTTCGCTAACCAAGGTTTTTTGATGACCCCCACTGACTGACTAATAAGAACTGATAAGCCATAAACAGCTCCTTATAACCAAAACAATGTAGAAAAAGAGGTAATTTAGAAAAAGAAGCTGGCTCTACCAAATTCACAAGCAGACTTTTATTTTTCATTCTTTAAATCTTAAAAGTTTAATTTGAAAAAATTGAAATTTTTCCCAACATGGTTTTGTGAAAAAAATCTTGACTAAATGTCAATCTCATGAATTTTTTTATTTCTTTGAAAAAAATGTGTTTAATGGTTTTGATTAAAGTATCACTGTTATTGTTTTTGATAAAGGAGTATATCAGTTGATTTGAGTAATTTTATTTGTAATTTTAAGGAATCTCATATTTTTTCCCATTTTAATACATACAACTAATTTAGTTTGTATCTATTTAAAGAAATTAAAGTGGTATAAAATTTGTCAACATTGTAATATATATCCATCATTAGAAAAAAAAAGAAAAATTGTTGGATTGGACAATGTGTTGACATGAATGCAGTCAGTCAGCAGAACTGGCCAACAAAGATGGAGAAGGGCTCTGTCAGCATTCAAACACAATCAAATTAAAAGGTAACAGAAGTTAAATGCAAAACAAGCACTTTAAAAACCCTTTTCCTTATTTGAGTAAAACACATATATTTTACCAATTTCTTTTCAGTATTAGGACAAGATTATGTGTTGGCAATTTTGTGGGTTTGTCCAATGAGACATGTCGCATTGACTTCTTATACCATTACCAAACAATAACGACATTTGACCAGTTTGTTAGAGGCGACGTTGGAAAACGTTGTGGGAAAATGACAAATTGCTCTTCACCAGCAATTTCTCCTTTTCCCATAATGTTTTCTCCTCTATCCGAAGATCAGTTTTCAAATTCATCGCATTCAGAAATGGCGTCTAAAACTCCTCCAGTTAGGGACTGTCTAAACTTTTTTTCAACTATTTTTGGTAAAGGGTTAAACAAACAAAAGTTTGATGTGGCCAGGTCTCAAACTTCAGACTCCAGTCTTCCAAGTCAAACTTATGAATGGGACAACCCAATGTACAAGTTAGCATACATTGAAAACAGTTTGTGGAAAAGGACTTGTGTAATGAGTAATGTGAACTGTTTATGCATGCATTCAAACAATTACAAAGAAAAAAGGGAGACAACTTTGCCCATCTTTCCCCCATGAGTAAACTTGCTGTTGATCCCCGTACTCTGATTTTCACGGCATAATATATTTAAGCAGCAGCGTGGATAAAGAAATTGCCCGTTCACAAGGAGCATTTCTATGCTTTGGACGGGGGTCGGGTGTGGGGGTCTGGTTTTTGGGGGGAAGTCACTCTGTGCGGATATGAACATATACAATAACAGTCTTGCCAGATTATGGGTAAAGGGTTAGCAATCAGAAACATACTCAGTAGAATTACTCAATGAAACACTGTAGGAAAAGGGACAATGACTTATTTGATTATCTCCATATAGAAATATTGATCGGACGGGGTCTCGAACAAACCACATTCTGGTTAACGTGGTAAAATCAGAAACATCGTCTGCATACTTCTTTAGAATAGATTGCCTTGAAAGACTGCATCCCTAATTACCATATTTTACTATCATAAAGTACCGATACGTTTCAAAGTATTTTATTCTGTCGCTCGGTTTGTTTGGGACTTAACGCTGATGTCAACAGTATTCTAGTCATTTTGATGACTTTTTCATCTGTTTTATTTTTCACGTAGAGCAATTTAGTGGGTTTGTCCAATGAGACATGTTGCATTGACTTCTTATACCATTACCAAACAATAAGGACATTTGACCAGTTTGTTGGAGGCGACTTTGGAAAACGTTGTGGGAAAATGAGAAATTGCTCTCCACCAGCAATTTATCCTTTTCCCACAATGTTTTCTCCTCTATCCGAAGATCAGGTTTCAAATTCATCGCATTCAGAAATGGCGTCTGAAACTCCTCCAGTAAGGGACTGTCCATACTTTTTTTTCAACTATTTTTGGTAAAGGGTTAAACAAACAAAAGTTTGATGTGGCCAGGTCTCAAACTTCAGACTCCAGTCTTCCAAGTCAAACTTATAAATGGGACAATCCAATGAACAAGTTAGCATACATTGAAAACAGTGTGTGGAAAAGGACTTGTGTAATGAGTAATGTGAACTGTTTATGCATGCATTCAAACAATAACAAAGAAAACAGGCAGACAACTTTGCCCATCTTTCCCCCATGAGTAAAATTGCTATTGATCCCCGTACTCTGACTTTCACGGCATACTATTTTAAGCAGCAGCATGGATAAAGAAATTGCCTGTTCACAAGGAGCATTTCTATGCTTTGGACGGGGGTCGGGTGTGGGGGTCTGGTTTTGGGGGGGAAGTCACTCTGTGCGGATATGAACATATACAATAACAGTCTTGCCGAATTATGGGTAAAGGGTTAGCAATCAGAAACATAATCAGTAAAATTACTCAATGAAACACTGTAGGAAAAGGGACAATGACTTATTTGATTATCTCCATATAGAAATGTTGATCGGACGTGGTCTCGAACAAGCGACATTCTGGTTAACGTGGTAAAATCAGAAACATCGTCTGCATACTTCTTTAGAATAGATTGCCTTGAAAGACTGAATCCATAATTACCATATTTTACTATCATGAAGTACCGATACGTTTCAAAGTATTTTATTCTGTCGCTCGGTTTGTTTGGGACTTAACGCTGATGTCAACAGTATTCTAGTCATTTTGATGACTTTTTCATCTGTTTTATTTTCCACGTAGAGCAATTTGGTGGGTTTGTCCAATGAGACATGTCGCATTGACTTCTTATACCATTACCAAACAATAACGACATTTGACCAGTTTGTTGGAGGCGACTTTGGAAAACGTTGTGGGGAAATGAGAAAGTGCGCTTCACCAGTAATTTTTCCTTTTCCTTCAATGTTTTCTCCTCTATCCGAAGATCAGTTTTCAAATTCATCGCATTCAGAAATGGCGTCTGAAACTCCTTCAGTTAGGGACTGTCTAAACTTGTTTTCAACTATTTTCGATAAAGGGTTAAACAAACAAAAGTTTGATCTGGCCAGGTCTCAAACTTCAGACTCCAGTCTTCCAAGTCAAACTTATGAATGGGACAATCCAATGAACAAGTTAGCATACATTGAAAACAGTGTGTGGAAAAGGACTTGTGTAATGAGTAATGTGAACTGTTTATGCATGCATTCAAACAATAACAAAGAAAAAAGGGAGACAACTTTGCCCATCTTTCCCCCATGAGTAAAATTGCTGTTGGTCCCAGTACTCTGACTTTCACGGCATACTATTTTAAGCAGCAGTGTGGATAAAGAAATTGCCCGTTCACAAGGAGCATTTCTACGCTTTGGACGGGGGTCGGGTGTGGGGGTCTGGTTTTTGGGGGGAAGTCACTCTGTGCGGATATGAACATATACAATAACAGTCTTGCCAGATTATGGGTAAAGGGTTAGCAATCAGAAACATAATCAGTAGAATTACTCAATGAAACACTGTAGGAAAAGGGACAATGACTTATTTGATTATCTCCATATAGAAATATTGATCGGACGGGGTCTCGAACAAACAACATTCTGGTTAACGTGGTAAAATCAGAAACATCGTCTGCATACTTCTTTAGAATAGATTGCCTTGAAAGACTGAATCCCTAATTACCATATTTAACTATCATAAAGTACCGATACGTTTCAAAGTATTTTATTCTGTCGCTCGGTTTGTTTTGGACTTAACGCTGATGTCAACAGCATTCTAGTCATTTTGATGACTTTTTCATCTGTTTTATTTTCCACGTAGAGCAATTTAGTGGGTTTGTCCAATGAGACATGATGCATTGACTTCTTATACCATTATCAAACAATAACGACATTTGACCAGTTTGTTGGAGGCGACTTTGGAAAACGTTGTGGGAAAATGAGAAATTGCTCTTCACCAGCAAATTCTCCTTTTCCCACAATGTTTTCTCCTCTTTCCGAAGATCAGTTTTCAATTTCATCGCATTCAGAAATGGCGTCTGAAACTCCTCCAGTTAGGGACTGTCTAAACTTGTTTTTCAACTATTTTTGGTAAAGGGTTAAACAAACAAAAGTTTGATCTGGCCAGGTCTCAAACTTCAGACTCCAGTCTTCCAAGTCATGAATGGGACAATCCAATGAACAAGTTAGCATACATTGAAAACAGTGTGTGGAAAAGGACTTGTGTAATGAGTAATGTGAACTGTTTATGCATGCATTCAAACAATAACAAAGAAAAAAGGGAGACAACTTTGCCCATCTTTCCCCCATGAGTAAACTTGCTGTTGATCCCCGTACTCTGACTTTCACGGCATACTATTTTAAGCAGCAGCGTGGATAAAGAAATTGCCCGTTCACAAGGAGCATTTCTACGCTTTGGACGGGGGTCGGGTGTGGGGGTCTGGTTTTTGGGGGGAAGTCACTCTGTGCGGATATGAACATATACAATAACAGTCTTGCCAGATTATGGGTAAAGGGTTAGCAATCAGAAACATAATCAGTAGAATTACTCAATGAAACACTGTAGGAAAAGGGACAATGACTTATTTGATTATCTCCATATAGAAATATTGATCGGACGGGGTCTCGAACAAGCGACATTCTGGTTAACGTGGTAAAATCAGAAACATCGTCTGCATACTTCTTTAGAATAGATTGCCTTGAAAGACTGAATCCCTAATTACCATATTTTACTATCATGAAGTACCGATACGTTTCAAAGTATTTTATTCTGTCGCTCGGTTTGTTTGGGACTTAACGCTGATGTCAACAGTATTCTAGTCATTTTGATGACTTTTTCATCTGTTTTATTTTTCACGTAGAGCAATTTGGTGGGTTTGTCCAATGAGACATGTCGCATTGACTTCTTATACCATTACCAAACAATAAGGACATTTGACCAGTTTGTTGGAGGCGACTTTGGAAAACGTTGTTGGAAAATGAGAAATTGCTCTCCACCAGCAATTTCTCCTTTTCCCACAATGTTTTCTCCTCTATCCGAAGATCAGGTTTCAAATTCATCGCATTCAGAAATGGCGTCTGAAACTCCTCCAGTTAGGGACTGTCTAAACTTTTTTTCAACTATTTTTGGTAAAGGGTTAAACAAACAAAAGTTTGATCTGGCCAGGTCTCAAACTTCAGACTCCAGTCTTCCAAGTCATGAATGGGACAATCCAATGAACAAGTTAGCATACATTGAAAACAGTGTGTGGAAAAGGACTTGTGTAATGAGTAATGTGAACTGTTTATGCATGCATTCAAACAATAACAAAGAAAACAGGCAGACAACTTTGCCCATCTTTCCCCCATGAGTAAATTGCTGATCCCCGTACTCTGACTTTCACGGCATACTATTTTAAGCAGCAGCATGGATAAAGAAATTGCCCGTTCACAAGGAGCATTTCTATGCTTTGGACGGGGGTCGGGTGTGGGGGTCTGGTTTTGGGGGGGAAGTCACTCTGTGCGGATATGAACATATACAATAACATTTTCGCCGAATTATGGGTAAAGGGTTAGCAATCAGAAACATAATCAGTAAAATTACTCAATGAAACACTGTAGGAAAAGGGACAATGACTTATTTAATTATCTCCATATAGAAATGTTGATCGGACGTGGTCTCGAACAAGCGACATTCTGGTTAACGTGGTAAAATCAGAAACATCGTCTGCATACTTCTTTAGAATAGATTGCCTTGAAAGACTGAATCCCTAATTACCATATTTTACTATCATGAAGTACCGATACGTTTCATAGTATTTTATTCTGTCGCTCGGTTTGTTTGAGACTTAACGCTGATGTCAACAGTATTCTAGTCATTTTGATGACTTTTTCATCTGTTTTATTTTCCACGTAGAGCAATTTGGTGGGTTTGTCCAATGAGACATGTCGCATTGACTTCTTATACCATTACCAAACAATAACGACATTTGACCAGTTTGTTGGAGGCGACTTTGGAAAACGTTGTGGGGAAATGAGAAAGTGCTCTTCACCAGCAATTTTCCTTTTCCCACAATGTTTTCTCCTCTATCCGAAGATCAGTTTTCAAATTCATCGCATTCAGAAATGGCGTATGAAACTCCTCCAGTTAGGGACTGTCTAAACTTTTTTTCAACTATTTTTGGTAAAGGGTTAAACAAACAAAAGTTTGATCTGGCCAGGTCTCAAACTTCAGACTCCAGTCTTCCAAGTCAAACTTATGAATGGGACAATCCAATGAACAAGTTAGCATACATTGAAAACAGTGTGTGGAAAAGGACTTGTGTAATGAGTAATGTGAACTGTTTATGCATGCATTCAAACAATAACAAAGAAAAAAGGGAGACAACTTTGCCCATCTTTCCCCCATGAGTAAAATTGCTGTTGATCCCCCTACTCTGACTTTCACGGCATACTATTTTAAGCAGCAGTGTGGATAAAGAAATTGCCCGTTCACAAGGAGCATTTCTACGCTTTGGACGGGGGTCGGGTGTGGGGGTCTGGTTTTTGGGGGGAAGTCACTCTGTGCGGATATGAACATATACAATAACAGTCTTGCCAGATTATGGGTAAAGGGTTAGCAATCAGAAACATAATCAGTAGAATTACTCAATGAAACACTGTAGGAAAAGTGACAATGACTTATTTGATTATCTCCATATAGAAATATTGATCGGACGGGGTCTCGAACAAACAACATTCTGGTTAACGTGGTAAAATCAGAAACATCGTCTGCATACTTCTTTAGAATAGATTGTCTTTAAAGACTGAATCCCTAATTACCATATTTTACTATCATAAAGTACTGATACGTTTCAAAGTATTTTATTCTGTCGCCCGGTTTGTTTGGGACTTAACGCTGATGTCAACAGTATTCTAGTCATTTTGATGACTTTTTCATCTGTTTTATTTTCCACGTAGAGCAATTTGGTGGGTTTGTCCAATGAGACATGTCGCATTGACTTCTTATACCATTACCAAACAATAACGACATTTGACCAGTTTGTTGGAGGCGACTTTGGAAAACGTTGTGGGAAAATTAGAAATTGCTCTTCACCAGCAATTTCTCCTTTTCCCACAATGTTTTCTCCTCTATCCGAAGATCAGTTTTCAAATTCATCGCATTCAGAAATGGCGTCTGAAACTCCTCCAGTTATATAGGGACTGTCTAAACTTTTTTTCAACTATTTTTGGTAAAGGGTTAAACAAACAAAAGTTTGATCTGGCCAGGTCTCAAACTTCAGACCTCAGTCTTTCAAGTCAAACTTATGAATGGGACAATTCAATGAACAAGTTAGCATACATTGAAAACAGTGTGTGGAAAAGGACTTGTGTAATGAGTAATGTGAACTGTTTATGCATGCATTCAAACAATAACAAAGAAAAAAGGGAGACAACTTTGCCCATCTTTCCCCATTGAGTAAACTTGCTGTTGATCCCCGTACTCTGACTTTCATGGCATACTATTTTAAGCAGCAGCGTGGATAAAGAAATTGCCCGTTCACAAGGAGCATTTCTACGCTTTGGACGGGGGTCGGGTGTGGGGGTCTGGTTTTTGGGGGGAAGTCACTCTGTGCGGATATGAACATATACAATAACAGTCTTGCCAGATTATGGGTAAAGGGTTAGCAATCAGAAACATAATCAGTAGAATTACTCAATGAAACACTGTAGGAAAAGGGACAATGACTTATTTGATTATCTGCATATAAGAATGAATGGTGTTTTAAGGCGCATCGACAGCTAAGGTCATTTAGCGCGCATTATGATGATGTGGATGAATGGATATTAAAAATATTAACAGGTTAAAATGTATTTGTTTAAAGAAAAAATAAATAAGAATTTGTAATTAATGAACAAAAGTAGATATAAGATTTGTAAAAAAATAATGATTGTTGATAGATTGTTTGTAATGAATGTGTGATATGAAATAAATATTGTGTGATGAAAAAATGATATTGATAAATGTATATATAATATATTATTTAGAATGTGTAAGGAGTCACAATCTATTGTAAACTCCAATCTCTTTGAGAAAGGAAAGAATTAATTCAATCCTGACAGTGTCAAAAAGCTCATAAATAGTGTTGACATTGAAATATTTTGCACGAATTCTTTGAAAATCAATGCAATCGAGCAATATATGTTTGATGGAAAAGGGTGCATTGCATGGAATACATTCAGGTGCATCTTCCTTAGCCAAGAGCCAGGAGTGTCTAATGTATGAATGACCAATTCGGATTCGTGCAATTGTAACTTCCTCTCTTCGTACGGACCTGTAAGAAGGGTACCATTCTCCGAGGGTAGGCTTAATTGAATGCAATTTATTAAAAACATCATCATTCCATTTTGATTGCCAGATGGATGTGATGTAAGTTAAAATAGAAGGTTTAAAATCGGTGTATGGTACTTTAAAATCTGAAATGGGAAGGTTAAGAGCTGATTTAGCGGATCTATCCGCATGTTCATTACAAATGATACCAGTGTGGCTTGGAAGCCAACAGAACACAGGTCTGTTTGAAGACAAAATATGAGAGATCCTTTGAATAATTTGGCATACCAAAGGGTTCTCCAACTTTTGATTCGATAAGGCTTGCAGTACTGATAGAGAATCAGAAAATATGATAAATTGGGTGGAATTTGCATTTTCCACCAGGTTAAGGGCTAGATCAATAGCCCTTATCTCTGCAGAGAAGATGGAAGACTTGTCTGGAAGGCGGCATTTCTTAACCCTTTCTCCATATACAGCTGCAGCTGCAACGAAATCACCGTCTTTGGATCCATCAGTGTATATAGGTTTGTAGGAAGAATATTGTTCTTTTATCTCTCTATATTTACTGTGAAAGATAGCTCTATCTGTTTCTGATTTCTTATCAGAGGTAAGATCAAATAAAAAGTTTGCTGTGTCCAGTGTCCATGGAGGTATGTCAGATAACTTGTACTGGGCTATGGAATCTGTGTCTACCCCAAGATTATCTATAATGGGCTCCATGCGAATACCAAATGGGGCAATAGCATTTGGTTTCTGTTGAAAAAGGCGTTTGTATTGGGGTTAAAAACTACTCGATGAGTAGGGTTAAAAGGATTGGATTTCAATTTTAAAAAGTATTGAAGAGATAGTTTTTCCCTTCTGTAATATAGGGAAGGTTCATTAGCCTCTGCATAGAGGCTGTTAACAGGAGATGTTCTAAAGGCGCCTAGGGTATTCTTAAACGTTGGTTTTGTATTGGATCTAGCTGCTGGAGATAGGATTTACGGGCTGATCCATACACTATAGAACCATAGTCAAGTTTTGATCGAATAAGGGATCGATATAGCCTTAGCAGGACCTTCTTATCGGCTCCCCAATCTGAGTGTGCAATAACTCTAAGAATGTTTATTGCTTTTTGGCATTTCTTTTTAAGAGATTCAATATGAGGTAAGAAAGAAAGCTTTTTGTCAAAAATGACTCCAAGAAATTTGAACTCTGGCACAACTTCTAGTTTAGTATTGCCTAGAGTCAGATCGGGGTCTGGATGCAATCTACGAAGATTGCAAAAATGCATACATTTGGTTTTCGTTTTGGAAAACTTGAACCCATTTTCATCTGACCATATTTGCAATTTATTAAGGCACTGCTGTAGTTGGCGTTCAATAATATCCATGTTTCTGGAACAGAAACAAATAACAAAGTCGTCTACATAAAGGGAGCAGTCCACTCCAGGGTTTATAGCTTTAACAATGCTATTTATCTTAATGCTAAAAAGTGTAACAGACAAAATACACCCCTGGGGAACCCCCATTTCCTGCTCGCGAGCACCTGACAAGGTGTTCCCAACACGAACGCGGAAGAGCCGTTCATCCAGGAATGCTGCAATGAATATAGGAAGGCGGCCTCTGAGGCCAAAATCGTGTAAATCTTTAAGTATACCATGTTTCCAAGTGGTATCACATGCACTTTCCAAGTCAAAAAATACAGATACTACATGCTGCTTTTTAATAAAAGCTTCTCGAAGATACGTTTCGCACCGAACAAGATGGTCTAACGTACTTCGTTGTCGGCGGAAGCCACTTTGAACAGATACAATAAGGTTGTTCGATTCAAGAAACCAAACAAGCCTATCGTTAACCATCCGTTCAAGAGTTTTACAGATGCAACTTGTCAAGGCAATTGGTCGGTAGCTGTTTGGATCTTTTGCATCCTTTCCTGGTTTTGCAATTGGAATGACCAAAGCCTCTCGCCAGCTGGATGGAAATTCACCAGTCTGCCAAACATTATTAAAAATATCGAGTAAAATAGAAAGGGATGAATGTGGTAAGTGCTTGAGGAATTGATAGTGAATTTGGTCCTGGCCTGGAGAAGTGTCGTGTGATTTCTTCAAGGCAGATTGAAGTTCTTTAAGAGTAAAGAGTTTGTTGTAATGCTCTTCACTTTTAGAAGTAAAATTGAGCTTTGTTTTCTCCGCTCTTGTTTTAAAGGTCTGAAATTTTTTAGAGTAGTTCTCAGCAGAGGATTTCATCGAGAAAGTCTCTGCCAAGGTATCTGCTATGTCCTGAGGGTTATCTATTTCTTGGTTGTTTGAAGTGAGGTGACTAATATGAGATGGACCTTTGCCATTCATTTTACGAATCATGTCCCAAGTCTTTTTGGTTGAGGTGCGAATATTAAGTCTAGAGACATAATCTCTCCAGGACTTGCGCTTACTTGTTTTAATTGTGCATCTTGCCTTTGCACGGCGGATACGGAAGTCGTTAAGGTTTTCTTGTGTTGGTCTCAGGTTAAATTTCCTGAGAGAGGCCTTTCGTTCCCTAACGGCTTCCTTACATTCAGAAGTGAACCAAGGTTTATCTGGACGTTTGGGATTTGTCGAGGTCTGAGGTATAGACTGTTTGGCTGGATCAAACAATAAAGAAGAAAAAAGGAAGGAAGGGTCCTCACAGTCCTCAAACGCATGGTGAACAATATTCTGTTCACAAAGCATCTGGAATTTACTCCAGTTTGCTTTGGACAACTTCCATTTTTGAGGACGATCAAGGACTGAAGGTTTATTTTCATTTAAAATAATGGGGAAGTGATCACTTCCACAAGTGTCTTCTAAACATCTCCATGAAAAATCAGGGAGAAGTACTGGACTGCAAAAAGAAAGGTCAATAGAAGAATATGATCCTGAAGCTGGATGCAAATATGTTTTTGCACTTGGATCGTTCAGGAACGAAAGAGAATTTACAGTCATAAAATTCTCTATTTGATCACCACGGCGGTTCGTATCTGTACAACCCCATATGGTGTTATGTGCATTAAAATCACCTACAAGTACAAATGGTTGGGATAGTTGAGATATCAAATCATCAAGACTACCTTGGTGTATAGGTTTATTTGGTGGAAGATACAAAGAGCACAGGGTAATAGTGTTATGTAAAGATAATCTCATAGCTACAGCTTGAAGGGAAGTATCAAGCTGTATGTGCTTGTGAGGAACACTATTATTAACAATGACAGATACTCCACCTTGGGCTTTATTGCCTTCAGTGTAAATCTTGTTATAGATAGAATGAAATTTGAGGGAGATAGTGTCATCCTCTTTCAAGAATGTCTCTTGAAGACAAAGTGCAGCAGGTTTGTGATTATCAATCAGAAGTGACAACTCATCAAAGTTGGCCTTCAGACCTCGACAGTTCCATTGGATAATTGAATTAGCCATTGCGCTAAAAAGTAAAATTAAAAAAGTATAAAAAAGCATTCTATAATTCATTAAGAAGCAGGTGACTTGGGTCCTTGGTATTTGGTTTTTTACCCCAATCATCCAAAGAACCCCCCCCCATATGGACTGCTCGACAACTGAAGAGTCGCCTTCAAGGACCTCTTCAGTGTCCATTGCATCCAGAACTTCAAAATTGTTAGAAGTCGCAATGGGGGTTCTTGCGACAGAACTTGTCGCAGCACCTGAGTGTTGTTCATCATTTGAACAAAGAGATTTTTGTTTGAGAAGGTTTTTCCTTTCTTTCTTAGAAAGAGAAGGGTTTGCCTTTGATCCAGAAGATGGACCATTGGAAGAAGAAATAGATTTTTGTTGTTGTTTAGACTTTGATTCAGAGGCAGGTTGTTTAGCTTTAGTTGTTGATGAAGGTGTTGGTGCAGAAGTATCTTTTGGTGTAGTTGCAGGTTTTGGTGTGGCAGTAGAAGGTTTTGGTGCTGATTGAGGTTTGGGTGCAGAGGTAGATGGTTTGGGTGCAGTTGCAGGTTTTGGTGTAGGAGGTGGTTGTTTTGCTATGTATGATGATAGAAGTGGTGCTGGGAACTTGCCCTTCAGCTCCTCCGCCATTTCTGGAAACTGCCCCAAAAGAAGTTTGAGGAGAAGATCGCAGGTATGGCAGTCTTGCTTCGGGGAGGCTACTGCTGAGTAGCTGTTCCCACTGACAAGTCTTTCCTTGTCTTGCTTTTGTTGCAAGACAAGTTTGCGTGCTTCTGCAAAGGAAATGCCGTCCTTGTACTTGATGGTCAGGATATCCTTCTCATCTTTCCAAGTTTGACACTCCTTCGCATAGGCAACGTGACCAGACTTGCAGTTGAAACAGCATGCAGGTGCGGTGCAGTGTTCAGTGCTGTGATCTGCGCCTACAAATGCGCATCTAGCACAGACTGGTGTATTGGTGCATTTTGTGGTGTGGTGACCAAATCGTTGACATTTGAAACAACGAAGAGGGTTAGGAATGTATGTGTCTACTTTTAAGGATTCAAATCCAATTTTAAGTGTAGGTGGAACTGTGGGACATGAGAAAGTGATTATGTAAGTGTTAGTGTTTTTCAACACTCCATCTCTTTTGACACTGATGCGTCTGATATCAGTGACAGACTGTGACTTTAAGTTCTCCTTGATGTCGTCAAGAGAGGAGCAGTAATGGATGTCCTTGCAACGGATGACTCCCTTACATGAGTTGAGTGATGGATGTGGGTATACTTTGACTGCTTGTTTGAATAGAGTTTTATGTTTGAGTATGTTGATTTTTGTTTGTTGCTTTGTGAAGCATTCAATTAGTATGGTGTTGTTTTTGAGTTTTTTGACAGATTTTGGTGTACCGAGAATACTTTTGATTGTTTTCTCGATAACAAATGGTGATATGTGTGTAATTGGTTTGACTGAATCTTCTGCTTCAACCACAATAAATCGTGGAAAATTTAGTGGTGACGGAGAAGATTCTGCCTCTGAATCACTGTCAGAAAGGGTACGCTTGGCAGCTTTTTTATGGGATTCCATATTAGTTTAAAAAGTTCACCATCCTTGGTCCCCGCCCACCATGGAGCCCAACAAGGGGACTTAATCTGGGGAAACCCATCGCAGATCAAGTCAGGGTTACTAGGATGGTATACTCAGGGTGAAAGGGCTAGACTGGACAAATGTGTCCCAAAAGATGTCATTCCAAGCAAGCGACATAAATTTGGGATGATACAGGATGTCAATCAAACACCAAATCTTTCATCTGATTGACCCATGGGCCACCGTCATGGGGTACTAAAGGTGAAGAAATTTCAAATAAATTTGAAAATATGTTGTATGGTGGAAGATTGATGAAAAACAAGTTGCCCATGACAAGGCATGACCAGCCGATTAATCAGGTCGGGCCTTCCTGACCTCTCGTTTAGCCCAAATTCAGGCCAAAGTGGTCTATTGAAAAAACAGGGTATTAACTAGCCTAACCCTGGATTCTCTCATCCACCAGGATCCCTGCATCAGGCGACACGAGTCGCAGCCCACGGCAAACGGGCAGGCACTTGGTGGGGTTCTACCACTCAGCAGCGCAGTGGCAGGACAATTTCTAACCCTCCGCCCTGCCATGGGGGGGTTATCTGCATATAGAAATATTGATCGGACAGGGTCTCGAACAAACAACATTCTGGTTAACGTGGTAAAATCAGAAACATCGTCTGCATACTTCTTTAGAATACATTGCCTTGAAAGACTGAATCCCTAATTACCATATTTTACTATCATAAAGTACCGATACGTTTCAAAGTATTTTATTCTGTCGCTCGGTTTGTTTGGGACTTAACGCTGATGTCAACAGTATTCTAGTCATTTTGATGACTTTTTCATCTGTTTTATTTTCCACGTAGAGCAATTTGGTGGGTTTGTCCAATGAGACATGTCGCATTGACTTCTTATACCATTACCAAACAATAACGACATTTGACCAGTTTGTTGGAGGCGACTTTGGATAACATTGTGGGAAAATGAGAAATTGCTCTTCACCAGCAATTTCTCCTTTTCCCAAAATGTTTTCTCCTCTATCAGAAGATCAGTTTTCAAATTCATCGCATTCAGAAATGGGGTCTGAAACACCTCCAGTTAGGGACTGTCTAAACTTTTTTTCAACTATTTTTGGTAAAGGGTTAAACAAACAAAAGTTTGATCTGGCCAGGTCTCAAACTTCAGACTCCAGTCTTCCAAGTCAAACTTATGAATGGGACAATCCAATGAACAAGTTAGCATACATTGAAAACAGTGTGTGGAAAAGGACTTGTGTAATGAGTAATGTGAACTGTTTATGCATGCATTCAAACAATAACAAAGAAAAAAGGAAGACAACTTTGCCCATCTTTCCCCCATAAGTAAACTTGCTGTTGATCCCCCAATTTGGTGGGTTTGTCTAATGAGACATGTCGCATTGACTTCTTATACCATTACCAAACAATAACGACATTTGACCAGTTTGTTGGAGGCGACTTTGGAAAACGTTGTGGGAAAATGAGAAATTGCTCTTCACCAGCAATTTCTCCTTTTCCCACAATGTTTTCTCCTCTATCCGAAGATCAGTTTTCAAATTCATCGCATTCAGAAATGGTGTCTGAAACTCCTCCAGTTAGGGACTGTCTAGACTTTTTTTCAACTATTTTTGGTACAGGGTTAAACAAACAAAAGTTTGATCTGGCCAGGTCTCAAACTTCAGACTCCAGTCTTCCAAGTCAAACCATATGAATGGGACAATCCAATGAACAAATTAGCATACATTGAAAACAGTGTGTGGAAAAGGACTTGTGTAATGAGTAATGTGAACTCTATATACATGTATGTCAAACAATAACAAAGAAAAAAGGGAGACAACTTTGCCCATCTTTCCCCCATGAGTAAACTTGCTGTTGATCCCCTTACTCTGACTTTCACGGCATACTATTTTAAGCAGCAGCGTGGATAAAGAAATTGCCCGTTCACAAGGAGCATTTCTACGCTTTGGACGGGGGTCGGGTGTGGGGGTCTGGTTTTTGGGGGGAAGTCACTCTGTGCGGATATGAACATATACAATAACAGTCTTGCCAGATTATGGGTAAAGGGTTAGCAATCAGAAACATAATCAGTAGAATTACTCAATGAAACACTGTAGGAAAAGGGACAATGACTTATTTGATTATCTCCATATAGAAATATTGATCGGACGGGGTCTCGAACAAACGGCATTCTGGTTAACGTGGTAAAATCAGAAACATCGTCTGCATACTTCTTTAGAATAGATTGCCTTGAAAGACTGAATCCCTAATTACCCTATTTTACTATCATAAAGTACCGATACGTTTCAAAGTATTTTATTCTGTCGCTCGGTTTGTTTTGGACTTAACGCTGATGTCAACAGTATTCTAGTCATTTTGATGACTTTTTCATCTGTTTTATTTTCCACATAGAGCAATTTGGTGGGTTTGTCCAATGAGACATGTCGCATTGACTTATTATACCATTACCAAACAATAACGACATTTGACCAGTTTGATGGAGGCGACTTTGGAAAACGTTGTGGGAAAATGAGAAATTGCTCTTCACCAGCAATTTCTCCTTTTCCCACAATGTTTTCTCCTCTATCCGAAGATCAGATTTCAAATTCATCGCATTCAGAAATGAGGTCTGAAACTCCTCCAGTTAGGGATTGTCTAGACTTCTTTTCAACTATTTTTGGTAAAGGGTTAAACAAACAAAAGTTTGATCTGGCCAGGTCTCAAACTTCAGACTCCAGTCTTCCAAGTCATATGAATGGGACAATCCAATGAACAAGTTAGCATACATTGAAAACAGTGTGTGGAAAAGGACTTGTGTAATGAGTAATGTGAACTTTTTATGCATGTATTCAAACAATAACAAAGAAAAAAGGGAGGCAACTTTGCCCATCTTTCCCCCATGAGTAAACTTGCTGTTGATCCCCTACTCTGACTTTCACGGCATACTATTTTAAGCAGCAGCGTGGATAAAGAAATTGCCCGTTCACAAGGAGCATTTCTACGCTTTGGACGGGGGTCGGGTGTGGGGGTCTGGTTTTTGGGGGGAAGTCACTCTGTGCGGATATGAACATATACAATAACTGTCTTGCCAGATTATGGGTAAAGGGTTAGCAATCAGAAACATAATCAGTAGAATTACTCAATGAAACACTGTAGGAAAAGGGACAATGACTTATTTGATTATCTCCATATAGAAATATTGATCGGACGGGGTCTCGAACAAACGACATTCTGGTTAACGTGGTAAAATCAGAAACATCGTCTGCATACTTCTTTAGAATAGATTGCCTTGAAAGACTGAATCCCTAATTACCCTATTTTACTATCATAAAGTACCGATACGTTTCAAAGTATTTTATTCTGTCGCTCGGTTTGTTTGGGACTTAACGCTGATGTCAACAGTATTCTAGTCATTTTGATGACTTTTTCATCTGTTTTATTTTCCACGTAGAGCAATTTGGTGGGTTTGTCCAATGAGACATGTCGCATTGACTTCTTATACCATTACCAAACAATAACGACATTTGACCAGTTTGTTGGAGGCGACTTTGGAAAACGTTGTGGGAAAATGAGAAATTGCTCTTCACCAGCAATTTCTCCTTTTCCCACAATGTTTTCTCCTCTATCCGAAGATCAGTTTTCAAATTCATCGCATTCAGAAATGGCGTCTGAAACTCCTCCAGTTAGGGACTGTCTAAACTTTTTTTCAACTATTTTTGGTAAAGGGTTAAACAAACAAAAGTTTGATCTGGCCAGGTCTCAAACTTCAGACTCCAGTCTTCCAAGTCAAACCATATGAATGGGACAATCCAATGAACAAGTTAGCATACATTGAAAACAGTGTGTGGAAAAGGACTTGTGTAATGAGTAATGTGAACTTTTTATGCATGTATTCAAACAATAACAAAGAAAAAAGGGAGACAACTTTGCCCATCTTTCCCCCATGAGTAAACTTGTTGTTGATCCCCCTACTCTGACTTTCACGGCATACTATTTTAAGCAGCAGGGTGGATAAAGAAATTGCCAGTTCACAAGGAGCATTTCTACGCTTTGGACGGGGGTCGGGTGTGGGGGTCTGGTTTTTGGGGGGAAGTCACTCCGTGCGGATAAGAACATATACAATAACAGTCTTGCCAGATTATGGGTAAAGGGTTAGCAATCAGAAACATAACAGTCAGTAGAATTACTCAATGAAACACTGTAGGAAAAGGGACAATGACTTATTTGATTATCTCCATATAGAAATATTGATCGGACGGGGTCTCGAACAAACGGCATTCTGGTTAACATTGCCTTGAAAGACTGAATCCCTAATTACCATATTTTACTATCATGAAGTACCGATACGTTTCAAAGTATTTTATTCTGTCGCTCGGTTTGTTTGGGAATTAACGCTGATGTCAACAGTATTCTAGTCATTTTGATGACTTTTTCATCTGTTTTATTTTCCACGTAGAGCAATTTGGTGGGTTTGTCCAATGAGACATGTCGCATTGACTTCTTATACCATTACCAAACAATAACGACATTTGACCAGTTTGTTGATATGACTTAACGTTAGTAGAAAATGAGAAATTGCTCTTCACCAGCAATTTCTCCTTTTCCCACAATGTTTTCTCCTCTATCCGAAGATCAGTTTTCAAATTCATCGTATTCAAAAATGGCGTCAGAAACTCCTCCAGTTAGGGACTGTCTAGACTTTTTTCAACTATTTTTGGTAAAGGGTTAAACAAACAAAAGTTGGATCTGGCCAGGTCTCAAACTTCAGACTCCAGTCTTCCAAGTCAAACCATATGAATGGGACAATCCAATGAACAAGTTAGCATACATTGAAAACAGTGTGTTGAAAAGGACTTGTGTAATGAGTAATGTGAACTTTTTATGCATGTATTCAAACAATAACAAAGAAAAAAGGGAGACAACTTTGCCCATCTTTCCCCCATGAGTAAACTTGTTGTCCATCCCCCTACTCTGACTTTCACAGCATACTATTTTAAGCAGCAGGGTGGATAAAGAAATTGCCCGTTCACAAGGAGCATTTCTACGCTTTGGACGGGAGTCAGTTTTGGGGGTCTGGTTTTTTGGGGGAAGTCACTCTGTGCGGATATGAACATATACAATAACTGTCTTGCCAGATTATGGGTAAAGGGTTAGCAATCAGAAACATAATCAGTAGAATTACTCAATGAAACACTGTAGGAAAAGGGACAATGACTTATTTGATTATCTCCATATAGAAATATTGATCGGACGGGGTCTCGAACAAATGACACTCTGGTTAACGTGGTAAAATCAGAAACGTCGTCTGCATACTTCTTTAGAATAGATTGCCTTGAGACTGAATCCCTAATTACCCTATTTTACTATCATAAAGTACCGATACGTTTCAAAGTATTTTATTCTGTCGCTCGGTTTGTTTTGGACTTAACGCTGATGTCAACAGTATTCTAGTCATTTTGATGACTTTTCATCTGTTTTATTTTCCACGTAGAGCAATTTGGTGGGTTTGTCCAATGAGACATGTCGCATTGACTTCTTGTACCATTACCAAACAATAACGACATTTGACCAGTTTGTTAGAGGCGACTTTGGAAAACGTTGTGGGAAAATGAGAAATTGCTCTTCACCAGCAATTTCTCCTTTTCCCACAATGTTTTCTGCTCTATCCCAAGATTATTTTTCAAATTCATCGTATTTAGAAATGGCGTCTGAAACACTTCCAGTTAGGGACTCTCTAAACTATTTCTCAACTATTTTTTGTAAAGGGTTAAACAAACAAAAGTTTGATCTGGCCAGGTCTCAAACTTCAGACTCCAGTCTTCCAAGTCATGAATGGACAATCCAATGAACAAGTTAGCATACATTGAAAACAGTGTGTGGAAAAGGACTCGTGTAATGAGTAATGTGAACTCTTTATTCATGCATTCAAACAATAACAAAGAAAAAAGGGAGGCAACTTTGCCCATCTTTTCCCCATGAGTAAACTTGCTGTTGATCCCCTTACTCTGACTTTCACGGCATACTATTCTAAGCAGCAGCGTGGATAAAGAAATTGCCCATTCATAAGGAGGATTCCAACGCTTTGGGTGGAGTCGGGTGTGGGGGTCGGGTTTCTGGGGGGAAGTTACTCTGTGCGGATATGAACATATACACTAACAGTCTTGCCAGATTATGAGTAAAGGGTTAGCAATCAGAAACATAATAATCAGTAGAATTACTCAATGAAACACTGTAGGAAAAGGGACAATGACTTATTTGATTATCTCCATATAGAAATATTGATCGGACGGGGTCTCGAACAAACAACATTCTGGTTAACGTGGTAAATTCAGAAACATCGTCTGCATACTTCTCTAGAATAGATTGCCTTGAAAGACTGAATCCCTAATTACCCTATTTTACTATCATAAAGTACCGATACGTTTCAAAGTATTTTATTCTGTCGCTCGGTTTGTTTTGGACTTAACGCTGATGTCAACAGTATTCTTGTCATTTTGATGACTTTTCCATCTGTTTTATTTTCCACGTAGAGCAATTTGGTGGGTTTGTCCAATGAGACATGTCGCATTGACTTCTTATACCATTACCAAACAATAACGACATTTGACCAGTTTGTTGGAGGCGACTTTGGAAAACGTTGTGGGAAAATGAGAAATTGCTCTTCACCAGCAATTTCTCCTTTTCCCACAATGTTTTCTGCTCTATCCCAAGATTATTTTTCAAATTCATCGCTTTTAGAAATGGCGTCTGAAACTCTTCCAGTTAGGGACTTTCTAAACTATTTCTCAACTATTTTTGGTAAAGGGTTAAACAAACAAAAGTTTGATCTGGCAAGGTCTCAAACTTCAGACTCCAGTCTTCCTAGTCAAAGTCAAACCTATGAATGGGACAATCCAATGAACAAGTTAGCATACATTGAAAACAGTGTGTGGAAAAGGACTTGTGTAATGAGTAATGTGAACTCTTATACATGTATGTCAAACAATAACAAAGAAAAAGGGAGACAACTTTGCCCATCTTTCCCCATGAGTAAACTTGCTGTTGATCCCCTTACTCTGACTTTCACGGCATACTATTCTAAGCAGCAGCGCGGATAAAGAAATTGCCCATTCATAAGGAGGATTTCAATGCTTTGGGTGGAGTCGGGTGTGGGGGTCGGGTTTCTGGGGGGAAGTTACTCTGTGCGGATATGAACATATACACTAACAGTCTTGCCAGATTATGGGTAAAGGGTTAGCAATCAGAAACATAATAATCAATAGAATTACTCAATGAAACACTGTAGGAAAAAGGGACAATGACTTATTTGATTATCTCCATATAGAAATATTGATCGGACGGGGTCTCGAACAAACGACATTCTGGTTAACGTGGTAAAATCAGAAACATCGTCTGCATACTTCTTTAGAATAGATTGCCTCGAAAGACTGAATCCCTAATTACCCTATTTTACTATCATAAAGTACCGATACGTTTCAAAGTATTTTATTCTGTCGCTCGGTTTGTTTTGGACTTAACGCTGATGTCAACAGTATTCTAGTCATTTTGATGACTTTTCATCCGTTTTATTTTCCACGTAGAGCAATTTGGTGGGTTTGTCCAATGAGACATGTCGCATTGACTTCTTGTTCCATTACCAAACAATAACGACATTTGACCAGTTTGTTGGAGGCGACTTTGGAAAAACGTTGTGGGAAAATGAGAAATTGCTCTTCACCAGCAATTTCTCCTTTTCCCACAATGTTTTCTGCTCTATCCCAAGATTATTTTTCAAATTCATCGCATTTAGAAATGGCGTCTGAAACTCTTCCAGTTAGGGACTCTCTAAACTATTTCTCAACTATTTTTGGTAAAGGGTTAAACAAACAAAAGTTTGATCTGGCCAGGTCTCAAACTTCAGACTCCAGTCTTCCAAGTCATGAATGGGACAATCCAATGAACAAGTTAGCATACATTGAAAACAGTGTGTGGAAAAGGACTTGTGTAATGAGTAATGTGAACTCTTATACATGTATGTCAAACAATAACAAAGAAAAAAGGGAGACAACTTTGCCCATCTTTCCCCCATGAGTAAACTTGCTGTTGATCCCCTTACTCTGACTTTCACGGCATACTATTCTAAGCAGCAGCGTGGATAAAGAAATTGCCCATTCATAAGGAGGATTTCAATGCTTTGGGTGGAGTCGGGTGTGGGGGTCGGGTTTCTGGGGGGGAAGTTACTCTGTGCGGATATGAACATATACACTAACAGTCTTGCCAGATTATGGGTAAAGGGTTAGCAATCAGAAACATAATAATCAGTAGAATTACTCAATGAAACACTGTAGGAAAAAGGACAATGACTTATTTGATTATCTCCATATAGAAATATTGATCGGACGGGGTCTCGAACAAACGACATTCTGGTTAACGTGGTAAAATCAGAAACATCGTCTGCATACTTCTTTAGAATAGATTGCCTTGAAAGACTGAATCCCTAATTACCCTATTTTACTATCATAAAGTACCGATACGTTTCAAAGTATTTTATTCTGTCGCTCGGTTTGTTTTGGACTTAACGCTGATGTCAACAGTATTCTAGTCATTTTGATGACTTTTCCATCTGTTTTATTTTCCACGTAGAGCAATTTGGTGGGTTTGTCCAATGAGACATGTCACATTGACTTCTTGTACCATTACCAAACAATAACGACATTTGACCAGTTTGTTGGAGGCGACTTTGGAAAAACGTTGTGGGAAAATGAGAAATTGCTCTTCACCAGCAATTTCTCCTTTTCCCACAATGTTTTCTGCTCTATCCCAAGATTATTTTTCAAATTCATCGCATTTAGAAATGGCGTCTGAAACTCTTCCAGTTAGGGACTCTCTAAACTATTTCTCAACTATTTTTGGTAAAGGGTTAAACAAACAAAAGTTTGATCTGGCCAGGTCTCAAACTTCAGACTCCAGTCTTCCAAGTCATGAATGGGACAATCCAATGAACAAGTTAGCATACATTGAAAACAGTGTGTGGAAAAGGACTTGTGTAATGAGTAATGTGAACTCTATATACATGTATGTCAAACAATAACAAAGAAAAAAGGGAGGCAACTTTGCCCATCTTTCCCCCATGAGTAAACTTGCTGTTGATCCCCTTACTCTGACTTTCAAGGCATACTATTCTAAGCAGCAGCGTGGATAAAGAAATTGCCCATTCATGAGGAGGATTTCAATGCTTTGGGTGGAGTCGGGTGTGGGGGTCGGGTTTCTGGGGGGAAGTTACTCTGTGCGGATATGAACATATACACTAACAGTCTTGCCAGATTATGGGTAAAGGGTTAGCAATCAGAAACATAATAATCGGTAGAATTACTCAATGAAACACTGTAGGAAAAGGGACAATGACTTATTTGATTATCTCCATATAGAAATATTGATCGGACGGGGTCTCGAACAAACGACATTCTGGTTAACGTGGTAAAATCAGAAACATCGTCTGCATACTTCTTTAGAATAGATTGCCTTGAAAGACTGAATCCCTAATTACCCTATTTTACTATCATAAAGTACCGATACGTTTCAAAGTATTTTATTCTGTCGCTCGGTTTGTTTTGGACTTAACGCTGATGTCAACAGTATTCTAGTCATTTTGATGACTTTTTCATCTGTTTTATTTTCCACGTAGAGCAATTTGGTGGGTTTGTCCAATGAGACATGTCGCATTGACTTCTTGTACCATTACCAAACAATAACGACATTTGACCAGTTTGTTGGAGGCGACTTTGGAAAAACGTTGTGGGAAAATGAGAAATTGCTCTTCACCAGCAATTTCTCCTTTTCCCACAATGTTTTCTGCTCTATCCCAAGTTTATTTTTCAAATTCATCGCATTTAGAAATGGCGTCTGAAACTCTTCCAGTTAGGGACTCTCTAAACTATTTCTCAACTATTTTTGGTAAAGGGTTAAACAAACAAAAGTTTGATCTGGCCAGGTCTCAAACTTCAGACTCCAGTCTTCCAAGTCATGAATGGGACAATCCAATGAACAAGTTAGCATACATTGAAAACAGTGTGTGGAAAAGGACTTGTGTAATGAGTAATGTGAACTCTTTATACATGTATGTCAAACAATAACAAAGAAAAAAGGGAGACAACTTTGCCCATCTTTCCCCCATGTGTAAACTTGCTGTTGATCCCCTTACTCTGAATGAATGATTGAATGGTGTTTTAAGGCGCATCGACAGCTAAGGTCATTTAGCGTGCATTATGATGATGTGGATGAATGGATATTTAAAATATTAACAGGTTAATAAATAAATAAAATAAATAAGAATTTGTAATTAATGAACAAAAGTAGATATAAGATTTGTAAAAATTAATGATTGTTGATAGATTGTTTGTAATGAATGTGTGATATGAAATAAATAGTGTGTGATGAAAAATGATATTGATAAATGTATATATATTTAGAATGTGTAAGGAATCACAATTTATTGTAAATCCCAACCTCTTTGAGAAAGGAAAGAATTAATTCAATCCTGACAGTCTCAAAAAGCTCAAAAATAGTGTTGACATTGAAATATTTTGCACGAATTCTTTGAAAATCAATGCAATCTAGCAATATATGTTTGATGGTAAAGGGTGCATTGCATGGAATGCATTCAGGTGCATCTTCCTTAGCCAAGAGCCAGGAGTGTGTAATGTATGAATGACCAATTCGGATTCGTGCAATTGTAACTTCCTCTCTTCGTACGGACCTGTAAGAAGGGTACCATTCTCCGAGGGTAGGCTTAATTGAATGCAATTTATTAAAAACATCATCATTCCATTTTGATTGCCAGATGGATGTGATGTAAGTTAAAATAGAAGGTTTAAAGTCGGTGTATGGTACTTTAAAATCTGAAATGGGAAGGTTAAGAGCTGATTTAGCGGATCTATCCGCATGTTCATTACCAATGATACCAGTGTGGCTTGGAAGCCAACAGAACACAAGTCTGTTTGAAGACAAAATATGAGAGATCCTTTGAATAATTTGGCATATCAAAGGGTTCTCCAACTTTTGATTTGATAAGGCTTGCAGTACTGATAGAGAATCAGAAAATATAATAAATCGGGTGGAATTTGCATTTTCACCAGGTTAAAGGCTAGATCAATAGCCCTTATCTCTGCAGAGAAGATAGAAGACTTGTCTGGAAGGCGGCATTTCTTAACCCTTTCTCCATATACAGCTGCAGCTGCAACCAAATCACCGTCCTTGGATCCATCAGTGTATATAGGTTTGTAGGAAGAATATTGTTCTTTTATCTCTCTATATTTACTGTGAAAGATAGCTCTATCCGTTTCTGATTTCTTATCAGAGATAAGATCAAATAAAAAGTTTGCTGTGTCCAGTGTCCATGGAGGTATGTCAGATAACTTGTACTTGGCTATGGAATCAGTGTCTACCCCAAGATTATCTATAATGGGCTCCATGCGAATACCAAATGGGGCAATAGCATTTGGTTTCTGTTGAAAAAGGCGTTTGTATTGGGGGTTAAAAACTACTCCATGAGTAGGGTTAAAAGGATTGGATTTCAATTTTAAAAAAGTATTGAAGAGATAGTTTTTCCCTTCTGTAATATAGAGAAGGTTCATTAGCCTCTGCATAGAGGCTGTTAACAGGAGATGTTCTAAAGGCGCCTAGGGCAAGCCTTAAACATTGGTTTTGTATTGGATCTAGCAGCTGGAGATAGGATTTACGGGCTGATCCATACACTATAGAACCATAGTCAAGTTTTGAACGAATAAGGGATCGATATAGCCTAAGCAGGACCTTCTTATCGGCTCCCCAATCAGAGTGTGCAATAACTCTAAGAATGTTCATTGCTTTTTGGCATTTCTTTTTAAGAGATTTAATATGAGGTAAGAAAGAAAGTTTTTTGTCAAAAATGACTCCAAGAAATTTGAATTCTGGCACAACTTCTAGTTTAGTATTGCCTAGAGTCAGATCGGGTTCTGGATGCAATCTACGAAGATTGCAAAAATGCATACATTTGGTTTTCGTTTTGGAAAACTTGAACCCATTTTCATCTGACCATATTTGTAATTTATTAAGGCATTGCTGTAGTTGGCGTTCAATAATATCCATGTTTCTGGAACAGAAACAAATAACAAAGTCGTCTACATAAAGGGAGCAGTCCACTCCAGGGTTTATAGCTTTAACAATGCTATTTATCTTAATGCTAAAAAGTGTAACAGACAAAATACACCCCTGGGGAACCCCCATTTCCTGCTCGCGAGCACCTGACAAGGTGTTCCCAACACGAACGCGGAAGAGCCGTTCATCCAGGAATGCTGCAATGAATATAGGAAGGCGGCCTCTGAGGCCAAAATCGTGTAAATCTTTAAGTATACCATGTTTCCAAGTGGTATCATATGCACTTTCCAAGTCAAAAAATACCGATACTACATGCTGCTTTTTAATAAAAGCTTCTCGAAGATACGTTTCGAACCGAACAAGATGGTCTAACGTACTTCGTTGTCGGCGGAAGCCACTTTGAACAGATACAATAAGGTTGTTCGATTCAAGAAACCAAACAAGCCTATCGTTAACCATCCGTTCAAGAGTTTTACAGATGCAACTTGTCAAGGCAATCGGTCGGTAACTGTTTGGATCTTTTGCATCCTTTCCTGGTTTCGCAATTGGAATGACCAAAGCCTCTCGCCAGCTGGATGGAAATTCACCAGTCTGCCAAACATTATTAAAAATATCGAGTAAAATAGAAAGGGATGAATGTGGTAAGTGCTTGAGGAATTGATAGTGAATTTGGTCCTGACCTGGAGAAGTGTCATGGGATTTCTTCAAGGCAGATTGAAGTTCTTTAAGAGTGAAGAGTTTGTTGTAATGCTCTTCATTTTTAGAAGTAAAATTGAGCTTTGTTTTCTCCGCTCTCGTTTTAAGGTCTGAAATTTTGTAGAGTAGTTCTCAGCAGAGGATTTTATCGAAAAAGTCTCTGCCAAGGTATCTGCTATGTCCTGAGGGTTATCTATTTCTTGGTTGTTTGAAGTGAGGTGACTAATATGAGATGGACCTTTGCCATTCATTTTACGAATCATGTCCCAAGTCTTTTTGGTTGAGGTGCGACTATTAAGTCTAGAGACATAATCTCTCCAGGATTTGCGCTTACTTGTTTTAATTGTGCATCTTGCCTTTGCACGGCGAATACGGAAGTCGTTAAGGTTTTCTTGTGTTGGTCTCAGGTTAAATTTCCTGAGAGAGGCCTTTCGTTCCCTAATGGCTTCCTTACATTCAGAAGTGAACCAAGGTTTATCTGGACGTTTGGGATTTGTCGAGGTCTGAGGTATAGACTGTTTGGCTGCATCAAACAATAAAGAAGAAAAAAGGAAGGAAGGGTCCTCACAGTCCTCAAACGCATTGTGAACAATATTCTGTTCACAAAGCATCTGGATTTTACTCCAGTTTGCTTTGGACAACTTCCATTTTTGAGGACGATCAAGGACAGAAGGTTTATTTTCATTTAAAATAATAGGGAAGTGATCACTTCCACAAGTGTCTTCTAAACATCTCCATGAAAAATCAGGGAGAAGTACTGGACTGCAAAAAGAAAGGTCAACAGAAGAATATGATCCTGAAGCTGGATGCAAATATGTTTTTGCACTTGGATCGTTCAGGAACGAAAGAGAATTTACAGTCATAAAATTCTCTATTTGATCACCACGGCGGTTCGTATCTGTACAACCCCATATGGTGTTATGTGCATTAAAATCACCAACAAGTACAAATGGTTGGGGTAGTTGAGATATCAAATCATCAAGACTACCTTGGTGTATAGGTTTATTTGGTGGAAGATACAAAGAGCACAGGGTAATAGTGTTATGTAAAGATAATCTCACAGCTACAGCTTGAAGGGAAGTATCAAGCTGTATGTGCCTGTGAGGAACACTGTTATTAACAATTACAGATACTCCACCTTGGGCTTTATTGCCTTCAGTGTAAATCTTGTTGTATATAGAATGAAATTTGAGGGAGATAGTGTCATCCTCTTTCAAGAATGTCTCTTGAAGACAAAGTGCAGCAGGTTTGTGTTTATTAATCAGAAGTGACAACTCATCAAAGTTGGCCTTCAGACCTCGACAGTTCCATTGGATAATTGGATTAGCCATTGCGCTAAAAAGTAAAATTAAAAAGTATAAAAAAGCATTCTATAATTCATTGCAGCAGATTAAAAAGTTAAGAAGCAGGTGACTTGGGGTCCTTGGTATTTGGTTTTTTACCCCAATCATCCAAAGAACCCCCCCATATGGACTGCTCGACATCTGAAGAGTCGCCTTCAAGGCACTCTTCAGTGTCCATTGCATCAAGGACTTCAAAATTGTTGAAGTTGCAATGGGGGTTCTTGCGACAGAACTTGTCGCAGCACCTGAGTGTTGTTCATCATTTGAACAAAGAGATTTTTGTTTGAGAAGGTTTTTCCTTTCTTTCTTAGAAAGAGAAGGGTTTGCCTTCGATCCAGAAGATGGACCATTGGAAGAAGAAATAGATTTTTGTTGTTGTTTAGACTTTGATTCAGAGGCAGGTTGTTTAGCTTTAGATGTTGATGCAGGTGTTGGTGCAGAAGTATCTTTTGGTGTAGTTGCAGGTTTTGGTGTGGCAGTAGAAGGTTTTGGTGCTGATTGAGGTTTGGGTGCAGAAGTAGATGGTTTGGGTGCAGTTGCAGGTTTTGGTGTAGGAGGTGGCTGTTTTGCTATGTATGATGATAGAAGTGGTGCTGGGACCTTGCCCTTCAGCTCCTCTGCCATTTCTGGAAACTTCCCCAAAAGAAGTTTGAGGAGAAGATCGCAGGTATGGCAGTCTTGCTTCGGGGAGGCTACTGCTGAGTAGCTGTTCCCACTGACAAGTCTTTCCTTGTCCTGCTTTTGTTGCAGGACAAGTTTGCGTGCTTCTGCAAAGGAAATGCCTTCCTTGTACTTGATGGTCAGGATATCCTTCTCATCTTTCCAAGTTTGACACTCCTTCGCATAGGCAACGTGACCAGACTTGCAGTTGAAACAGCATGCAGGTGCGGTGCAGTGTTCAGTGCTGTGATCTGCGCCTACAAATGCGCATTTAGCACAGACTGGTGTATTGGTGCATTTTGTGGTGTGGTGACCAAATCGTTGACATTTGAAACAACGAAGAGGGTTAGGAATGTATGTGTAGACTTTTAAGGATTCAAATCCAATTTTAAGTGTAGGTGGAACTGTGGGACATGAGAAAGTGATTATGTATGTGTTAGTGTTTTTCAACACTCCATCTCTTTTGACACTGATGCGTCTGATATCTGTAACAGACTGTGACTTTAAGTTGTCCTTGATGTCATCAAGAGAGGAGCAGTAATGGAGGTCCTTGCAACGGATGACTCCTTTACATGAGTTGAGTGATGGATGTGGGTATACTTTGACTGCTTGTTTGAATAGTGTTTTATGTTTGAGTATGTTGATTGTTTGTTGCTTTGTGAAGCATTCAATGAGTATGGTGTTGTTTTTGAGTTTTTTTACTGATTTTGGTGTACCGAGAATACTTTTGATTGTTTTCTCGATAACAAATGGTGATATGTGTGTAATTGGTTTGACTGAATCTTCTGCTTCAACCACAATAAATCGTGGAAAATTTAGTGGTGACGGAGAAGATTCTGCCTCTGAATCACTGTCAGAAAGGGTACGCTTGGCAGCTTTTTTATGGGATTCCATATTAAGTTTAAAAAGTTCACCATCCTTGGTCCCCGCCCACCATGGAGCCCAACAAGGGGACTTAATCTGGGGAAACCCATCGCAGATCAAGTCAGGGTTACAAGGATGGTATACTCAGGGTGAAAGGGCTAGACTGGACAAATGTGTCCCAAAAGATGTCATTCCAAGCAAGCGACATAAATTTGGGATGATACAGGATGTCAATCAAACACCAAATCTTTCATCTGATTGACCCATGGGCCACCGTCATGGGGTACTAAAGGTGAAGAAATTTCAAATAAATTTGAAAATATGTTGTATGGTGGAAGATTGATGAAAAAACAAGTTGCCCATGACAAGGCATGACCAGCCGATTGATCAGGTCGGGCCTTCCTGACCTCTCGTTTAGCCCAAATTCAGGCCAAAGTGGTGTATTGAAAAAACAGGGTATTAACTAGCCTAACCCTGGATTCTCTCAACCACCAGGATCCCTGCATCAGGCGACACGAGTCGCAGCCCACGGCAAACGGGCAGGCACTTGGTGGGGTTCTACCACTCAGCAGCGCAGTGGCAGGACAATTTCTAACCCCCCGCCCTGCCATGGGGGGGCCCTTACTCTGAATTTCACGGCATACTATTCCAAGCAGCAGCGTGGATAAAGAAATTGCCCATTCATAAGGAGGATTTCAACGCTTTGGGTGAAGTCGGGTGTGGGGGTCGGGTTTCTGGGGGGAAGTTACTCTGTGCGGATATGAACATATACACTAACAGTCTTGCCAGATTATGGGTAAAGGGTTAGCAATCAGAAACATAATTATCAGTAGAATTACTCAATGAAACACTGTAGGAAAAGGGACAATGACTTATTTGATTATCTCCATATAGAAATATTGATCGGACGGGGTCTCGAACAAACGACATTCTGGTTAACGTGGTAAAATCAGAAACGTCGTCTGCATACTTCTTTAGAATAGATTGCCTTGAAAGACTGAATCCCTAATTACCATATTTTACTATCATAAAGTACCGATACGTTTCAAAGTATTTTATTCTGTCGCTCGGTTTGTTTTGGACTTAACGCTGATGTCAACAGTATTCTAGTCATTTGATGACTTTTTCATCTGTTTTATTTTCCACGTAGAGCAATTTGGTGGGTTTGTCCAATGAGACATGTCACATTGACTTCTTATACCATTACCAAACAATAACGACATTTGACCAGTTTGTTGGAGGCGACTTTGGAAAACGTTGTGGGAAAATGAGAAATTGCTCTTCACCAGCAATTTCTCCTTTTCCCACAATGTTTTCTGCTCTATCCCAAGTTTATTTTTCAAATTCATCGCATTTAGAAATGGCGTCTGAAACTCTTCCAGTTAGGGACTCTCTAAACTATTTCTCAACTATTTTTGGTAAAGGGTTAAACAAACAAAAGTTTGATCTGGCCAGGTCTCAAACTTCAGACTCCAGTCTTCCAAGTCATGAATGGGACAATCCAATGAACAAGTTAGCATACATTGAAAACAGTGTGTGGAAAAGGACTTGTGTAATAGTAATGTGAACTCTTATACATGTATGTCAAACAATAACAAAGAAAAAAGGGAGACAACTTTGCCCATCTTTCCCCCATGAGTAAACTTGCTGTTGATCCCCTTACTCTGACTTTCACGGCATACTATTCTAAGCAGCAGCGTGGATAAAGAAATTGCCCATTCATAAGGAGGATTTCAACGCTTTGAGTGGAGTCGGGTGTGGGGGTCGGGTTTCTGGGGGGAAGTTACTCTGTGCGGATATGAACATATACACTAACAGTCTTGCCAGCTTATGGGTAAAGGGTTAGCAATCAGAAACATAATAATCAGTAGAATTACTCAATGAAACACTGTAGGAAAAAGGGACAATGACTTATTTGATTTTCTCCATATAGAAATATTGATCGGACGGGGTCTCGAACAAACGACATTCTGGTTAACGTGGTAAAATCAGAAACGTCGTCTGCATACTTCTTTGAATAGATTGCCTTGAAAGACTGAATCCCTAATTACCATATTTTACTATCATAAAGTACCGATACGTTTCAAAGTATTTTATTCTGTCCCTCGGTTTGTTTTGGACTTAACGCTGATGTCAACAGTATTCTAGTCATTTTGATGACTTTTCCATCTGTTTTATTTTCCACGTAGAGCAATTTGGTGGGTTTGTCCAATGAGACATATCGCATTGACTTCTTATACCATTACCAAACAATAACGACATTTGACCAGTTTGTTGGGGGCGACTTTGGAGACGTTGTGGGAAAAATGAGAAATTGCTCTTCACCAGCAATTTCTCCTTTTCCCACAATGTTTTCTGCTCTATCCCAAGTTTATTTTTCAAATTCATCGCATTTAGAAATGGCGTCTGAAACTCTTCCAGTTAGGGACTCTCTAACTATTTCTCAACTATTTTTGGTAAAGGGTTAAACAAACAAAAGTTTGATCTGGCCAGGTCTCAAACTTCAGACTCCAGTCTTCCAAGTCATGAATGGGACAATCCAATGAACAAGTCAGCATACATTGAAAACAGTGTGTGGAAAAGGACTTGTGTAATGAGTAATGTGAACTCTTTATGCATGCATGCATTCAAACAATAACAAAGAAAAAAGGGAGACAACTTTGCCCATCTTTCCCCCATGAGTAAACTTGCTGTTGATCCCCTTACTCTGACTTTCACGGCATACTATTCTAAGCAGCAGCGTGGATAAAGAAATTGCCCATTCATGAGGAGGATTTCAACGCTTTGAGTGGAGTCGGGTGTGGGGGTCGGGTTTCTGGGGGGAAGTTACTCTGTGCGGATATGAACATATACACTAACAGTCTTGCCAGATTATGGGTAAAGGGTTAGCAATAAGAAACATAATAATCAGTAGAATTACTCAATGAAACACTGTAGGAAAAAGGGACAATGACTTATTTGATTATCTCCATATAGAGATATTGATCGGACGGGGTCTCGAACAAACGACATTCTGGTTAACGTGGTAAAATCAGAAACATCGTCTGTATACTTCTTTAGAATAGATTGCCTTGAAAGACTGAATCCCTAATTACCCTATTTTACTATCATAAAGTACCGATACGTTTCAAAGTATTTATTCTGTCGCTCGGTTTGTTTTGGACTTAACGCTGATGTCAACAGTATTCTAGTCATTTTGATGACTTTTTCATCTGTTTTATTTTCCACTTAGAGCAATTTGGTGGGTTTGTCCAATGAGACATGTCGCATTGACTTCTCATACCATTACCAAACAATAACGACAATTGACCAGTTTGTTGATGGCGACTTTGGAAAAACGTTGAGGGAAAATGAGAAATTGCTCTTCACCAGCAATTTCTCCTTTTCCCACAATGTTTTCTGCTCTATCCCAAGATTATTTTCAAATTCATCGCATTTAGAAATGGCGTCTGAAACTCTTCCAGTTGGGGACTCTCTAAACTATTTCTCAACTATTTTTGGTAAAGGGTTAAACAAACAAAAGTTTGATCTGGCCAGGTCTCAAAACTTCAGACTCCAGTCTTCCAAGTCATGAATGGGACAATCCAATGAACAAGTTAGCATACATTGAAAACAGTGTGTGAAAAAGGACTTGTGTAATGAGTAATGTGAACTCTTTATTCATGCATTCAAACAATAACAAAGAAAAAAAGGGAGATAACTTTGCCCATCTTTCCCCCATGAGTAAACTTGCTGTTGATCCCCTTACTCTGACTTTCACGGCATACCATTCTAAGCAGCAGCGTGGATAAAGAAATTTCCCATTCATAAGGAGGATTTCAACGCTTTGGGTGGAGTCGGATGTGGGGGTCGGGTTTCTGGGGGGGAAGTTACTCTGTGCGGATATGAACATATACACTAACAGTCTTGCCAGATTATGGGTAAAGGGTTAGCAATCAGAAACATAATAATCAGAAGAATTACTCAATGAAAGACTGTAGGAAAAGGGACAATGACTTATTTGATTATCTCCATATGGAAATATTGATCGGACGGGGTCTCGAACTAACGGCATTCTGGTTAACGTGGTAAAATCAGAAACATCGCCTGCATACTTCTTTAGAATAGATTGCCTTGAAAGACTGAATCCCTAATTACCCTATTTAACTATCATAAAGTACCGATACGTTTCAAAGTATTTTATTCTGTCGCTCGGTTTGTTTTTGACTTAACGCTGATGTCAACAGTATTCTAGTCATTTTGATGACTTTTCCATCTGTTTTATTTTTCACGTAGAGCAATTTGGTGGGTTTGTCCAATGAGACATGTCGCATTGACTTCTTTTACCATTACCAAACAATAACTACATTTGACCAGTTTGTTGGAGGCGACTTTGGAAAACGTTGTGGGAGAATGAGAAATTGCTCTTCACCAGCAATTTCTCCTTTTCCCACAATGTTTTCTCGTCTATCCGAAGATCAGTTTTCAAATTTATCGCATTCAGAAATGGCGTCTGAAACTCCTCCAGTTAGGGACTGTCTAAACTTTTTTTCAACTATTTTTGGTAAAGGGTTAAACAAACAAAAGTTTGATCTGGCCAGGTCTCAAACTTCAGACTCCAGTCTTCCAAGTCATGAATGGGACAATCCAATGAACAAGTTAGCATACATTGAAAACAGTGTGTGGGAAAAGGACTTGTGTAATGAGTGATGTGAACTCTTTATGCATGCATTCAAACAATAACAAAGAAAAAAGGGAGACAAATTTGCCCATCTTTCCTCCATGAGTAAACTTGCTGTTGATCCCCATACTCTGACTTTCACGGCATACTATTCTAAGCAGCAGCGTGGATAAAGAAATTGCCCATTCATAAGGAGGATTTCAATGCTTTGGGTGGAGTCAGGTGTGGGGGTCGGGTTTCTGGGGGGAAGTTACTCTGTGCGGATATGAACATATACACTAACAGTCTTGCCAGATTATGGGTAAAGGTTAGCAATCAGAAACATAATAATCAGTAGAATTACTCAATGAAACACTGTAGGAAAAGGGACAATGACTTATTTCATTATCCCCATATAGAAATATTGATCGGACGGGGTCTCGAACAAACGACATTCTGGTTAACGTGGTAAAATCAGAAACATCGTCTGCATACTTCTTTAGAATAGATTGCCTCGAAGGACTGAATCCCTAATTACCCTATTTTACTATCATAAAGTACCGATACGTTTCAAAGTATTTCACTCTGTCGCTCGGTTTGTTTTGGACTTAACGCTGATGTCAACAGTATTCTAGTCATTTTGATGACTTTTCCATCTGTTTTATTTTCCACGTAGAGCAATTTGGCGGGGTCGTCCAATGAGACATGTCGCATTGACTTCTTATACCATTACCAAACAATAACGACATTTGACCAGTTTGTTGGAGGCGACTTTGGAAAAACGTTGTGGGAAAATGAGAAATTGCGTTTCACCAGCAATTTCTCCTTTTCCCACAATGTTTTCTGCTCTATCCCAAGTTTATTTTTCAAATTCATCGCATTTAGAAATGGCGTCCGAAACTCTTCCAGTTAGGGACTCTCTAAACTATTTCTCAACTATTTTTGGTAAAGGGTTAAACAAACAAAAGTTTGATCTGGCCAGGTCTCAAACTTCAGACTCCAGTCTTCCAAGTCATGAATGGGACAATCCAATGAACAAGTTAGCATACATTGAAAACAGTGTGTGGAAAAGGACTTATGTAATGAGTAATGTGAACTCTATATACATGTATGTCAAACAATAACAAAGAAAAAAGGGAGACAACACTGCCCATCTTTCCCCCATGAGTAAACTTGCTGTTGATCCCCTTACTCTGACTTTCACGCATACTATTCTAAGCAGCAGCGTGGATAAAGAAATTGCCCATTCATAAGGAGGATTTCAACGCTTTGGGTGGAGTCGGTGTGGGGGTCGGGTTTCTGGGGGGAAGTTACTCTGTGCGGATATGAACATATACACCAACAGTCTTGCCAGAATATGGGTAAAGGGTTAGCAATCAGAAACATAATAGTCAGTAGAATTACTCAATGAAACACTGTAGGAAAAGGGACAATGACTTATTTGATTATCTCAATATAGAAATATTGATCGGACGGGGTCTCGAACAAACGACATTCTTGTTAACGTGGTAAAATCAGAAACATCGCCTGCATACTTCTTTAGAATAGATTGCCTTGAAAGACTGAATCCCTAATTACCCTATTTTACTATCATCAAGTACCGATACGTTTCAAAGTATTTTATTCTGTCGCTCGGTTTGTTTTGGACTTAACGCTGTTGTCAACAGTATTCTAGTCATTTTGATGACTTTTTCATCTGTTTTATTTTCCACGTAGAGCAATTTGGTGGGTTTGTCCAATGAGACATGTCGCATTGACTTCTTGTACCATTACCAAACAATAACGACATTTGACCAGTTTGTTGGAGGCGACTTTGGAAAAACGTTGTGGGAAAATGAGAAATTGCTCTCCACCAGCAATTCCTCCTTTTCCCACAATGTTTTCTGCTCTATCCCAAGATTATTTTTCAAATTCATCGCATTTAGAAATGGCGCCTGAAACCCTTCCAGTTAGGGACTCTCTAAACTATTTCTCAACTATTTTTGGTAAAGGGTTAAACAAACAAAAGTTTGATCTGGCCAGGTCTCAAACTTCAGACTCAGTCTTCCAAGTCATGAATGGGACAATCCAATGAACAAGTTAGCATACATTGAAAACAGTGTGTGGAAAAGGACTTGTGTAATGAGTAATGTGAACTCCTTATACATGTATGTCAAACAATAACAAAGAACAAAGGGAGACAACTTTGCCCATCTTTCCCCCATGAGTAAACTTGCTGTTGATCCCCTTACTCTGACTTTCCCGGCATACTTTCTAAGCAGCAGCGTGGATAAAGAAATTGCCCATTCATAAGGAGGATTTCAACGCTTTGGGTGGAGTCGGGTGTGGGGGTCGGGTTTCTGGGGGGGAAGTTACTCTATGCGGATATGAACATATACACTAACAGTCTTGCCAGATTATGGGTAAAGGGTTAGCAATCAGAAACATAATAATCAGTAGAATTACTCAATGAAAAAAAGAAGAAAAAAGGGACAATGACTTATTTGATTATCTCCATATAGAAATATTGATCGGACGGGGTCTCGAACAAACGACATTCTGGTTAACGTGGTAAAATCAGAAACATCGTCTGCATACTTCTTTAGAATAGATTGCCTTGAAAGACTGAATCCCTAATTACCACATTTTACTATCATAAAGCACCGATACGTTTCAAAGTATTTTATTCTGTCGCTCGGTTTGTTTGGGACTTAACGCTGATGTCAACAGTATTCTAGTCATTTTGATGACTTTTACATCTGTTTTATTTTCCACTTAGAGCAATTTGGTGGGTTTGTCCAATGAGACATGTCGCGTTGACTTCTTATACCATTACCAAACAATAACGACAATTGACCAGTTTGTTGGAGGCGACTTTGGAAAAACGTTGAGGGAAAATGAGAAATTGCCTTCACCAGCAATTTCTCCTTTTCCCACAATGTTTTCTGCTCTATCCCAAGATTATTTTTCAAATTCATCGCATTTGGAAATGGCGCCTGAAACTCTTCCAGTTAGGGACTCTCTAAACTATTTCTCAACTATTTTTGGTAAAAGGTTAAACAAACAAAAGTTTGATCTGGCCAGGTCTCAAACTTCAGACCCCAGTCTTCCAAGTCATGAATGGGACAATCCAATGAACAAGCTAGCATACATTGAAAACAGTGTGTGGAAAAGGACTTGTGTAATGAGTAATGTGAACTCTATATACATGTATGTCAAACAATAACAAAGAAAAAAGGGAGACAACATTGCCCATCTTTTCCCCCATGAGTAAACTTGCTGTTGATCCCCTTACTCTGACTTTCACGGCATACTATTCTAAGCAGCAGCGTGGATAAAGAAATCGCCCATTCATAAGGCGGATTTCAATGCTTTGGGTGGAGTCGGGTGTGGGGGTCGGGTTTCTGGGGGGAAGTTACTCTGTGCGGATATGAACATATACACTAACAGTCTTGCCAGATTATGGGTAAAGGGTTAGCAATCAGAAACATAATAATCAGTAGAATTACTCAATGAAACACTGTAGGAAAAAGGACAATGACTTATTTGATTATCTCCATATAGAAATATTGATCGGACGGGGTCTCGAACAAACGACATTCTGGTTAACGTGGTAAAATAAGAAACATCGCCTGCATACTTCTTTAGAATAGATTGCCTTGAAAGACTGAATCCCTAATTACCCTATTTTACTATCATAAAGTACTGATACGTTTCAAAGTATTCTATTCTGTCGCTCGGTTTGTTTTGGACTTAACGCTGATGTCACCAGTATTCTAGTCATTTTGATGACTTTTCCATCTGTTTTACTTTCCACGTAGAGCAATTTGGTGGGTTTGTCCAATGAGACATGTCGCATTGACTTTTTATACCATTACCAAACAATAACGACATTTGACCAGTTTGTTGGAGGCGACTTTGGAAAACGTTGTGGGAAAATGAGAAATTGCTCTTCACCAGCAATTCTTCCTTTTCCCACAATGTTTTCTGCTCTATCCCAAGATTATTTTTCAAATTCATCGCATTTAGAAATGGCACCTGAAACTCTTCCAGTTAGGGACTCTCTAAACTATTTCTCAACTATTTTTGGTAAAGGGTTAAACAAACAAAAGTTTGATCTGGCCAGGTCTCAAACTTCAGACTCCAGTCTTCCAAGTCAAAGTCAAACCTATGAATGGGACAATCCAATGAACAAGTTAGCATACATTGAAAACAGTGTGTGGAAAAGGACTCGTGTAATGAGTAATGTGAACTCCTTATACATGTATGTCAA